>JAIPRL010013112.1:0-11018 GCA_025469235.1 Pemphigus obesinymphae
GAATGCAATGATTTATCATTGCTTTCAAATTCAATACATCCACCAAAAGTACCCTGCCCAGTAGCGAAGTGCATCCACCAATACTGACACCTGACGAGCGAAGTGCTTCCACAACCTACTGACCGGCGTTTTTTTTTTTTTATATATTAGAAATTTAAAATATTTATAACTATAATATATTATATATATATATATATAATTTATTTAATTTTAAATAAAAATGAAATGTTTAAATTTATAAACAAAGATTATTATTTTTGAACGTGCCATTTTTCGACAAAACGTATTTTTAAATCAGAAAAATGTATTTAGAAGACACTTTTTGTTGCATTATTACGTAGGTATTAATAATTGATAATTCGACCAAAAGCATCGACAGAATCTGTATTCGACTGTATTTTCGAACAGATAAAATTCCATACGCAAAACACAAGTGTACGAAACTCTTAATATAGCACAGATATACCTGCGGCATTTAATGTGATATCATTGAAATAATTTTAATCAGAAATATACCTACGTATATGTTAATCGTTATTAACATATTTAAATGTATTAGTATTACATTTATTTTTAAAATAATTTAATTCTATTTGGCTCTTGTACCTACTAAATAATACGAAATTAATCTTTTATTTTTATAATCAATAAATACTGTTTACCAATACTTAACTATCTTTATTATAAGTGGAAAAATAAATAACCCTAACAACAACAATATATACAACAACAAATTAATTTAATAACTTCATTTTTCATTTTACGCAAATTAATTACATGAACTTTCAATTACTTTTTTCTTTCAAAGTTTATCTTTAATTCTTAAGAGAACATCATACATCCGTTTTTAAAGGATTTTGCATAGGCAATTTTATGAAATTTAGAAAAAAATCCAACAATTTAAAAATATTTTATTAGTGGTTCGAAAATATTCCCGTATTCGTAACACTTTTATCGTGTAATTGAGATATTTGTTTAAAAAAAAAACCATGTTACCTTTGTACTTCTAATTTTGCAATATTGGCATCAAGTTAAAGAAGAAGACTTTTTCTAGCTTTTGCCAAAGTATCTGTAATAGCTGATCCTTAAAAAAGTCCACATTTTACATTTTTCAATTGTATATGAAAATACAATTAAACACATCAAACAAAAATCAAAATGTAGTAAATGTTATCGGGATTTTATTAATATAAAAAATCATTATCTACTATTATTCCAACCCATATAGGTAATACTTGATGTACAACATTATGTTTTTACCAACTATTTTTTGCCATGTGATGTCCTTTTATTTTAAAATAGTACATATGTACATCATTATATGTTCGTGTTTTAACTTATCATCATTACAAACATAAAACTGATTATCGAAAACCATGCAGACCAGCACGTACCTACTCGTATATTTGGGTATCCGATTAAATATTATTTGATTCCAAATTAAAATTCCAATTTCACATTTGTCATTTTATTGTACCTAGTAGATTGTATCACGGAATAGAGCGTTAGTGACTGTTTCGCAAACTTGTATTACCTATATTGTACAAATGTGTTTTTTAATCATTTGTTTTATTTACTTACGAGTATAATTTAATTATTGTTTTTTAATTAAATACCTACCTTGTAATATAATAACATATTATTTCATAATGAAGCTGTCAGTAGTTTAAGCTCTAAAATATTCTGAATTTGAACAAATTTATTTATAGTTTTTATAAAATGTAGTTTTCTTCTTCTCATTTATCTCAAAAATTTAAGGATGATCACCCTAGTCCTAAATGTCCATTTAACTCAATCGTCCATATCCTCTTTAATCATTTACTCTAAATTCTATTTTAATTTATTCTCATTTTCGGTAACTAGGGAGTTAACTTATATTTAAGTATAATTTTTAATTATAGTCTTTGCAGTAATTACCAGTCAACTACGAATTATTATTTATAATGTATCAAACACTAACCATAGACAATTTAACAACAACAACCGATAAATATTAAACAACGTTTAAACTTTAAACGAAAAAAAAATAACGTTGAAATACCCAAGAATGATAAACGTAATTATTGAATAAATTTGAAAAATGAATAATATTAAACATAAAAAATGAAAAACGTTTAAATGTACAATAACGTTAAACAATTTCATTTTTTTTAAATTTAAGCCCTGGTGTTCATATCATACACCATTTAAAGCGAAATTGTCCAGTTTTTCTCAAAAATTTTAAATATATAAGCCGTTTTTTGAAGATATTTCCCGTTTTTATCCCTTCTCTTTAAAATTCATAAAAAATGACCTTATTTTTGCTTATTTATTTTTCTAAGTGGTTCCATAATACCTGGAGGACAATTTTGTATAACCTTTTATATTTTAATGACATTTTTTTTGTCGAAGTTTTTAATTTTCTAAATATGCGGTCAACCTACATTATATTTAAATATATTTTGAAGTAAATTTTTCAGAATAAAACTATTCTTAAGATATTATTTTATTCTCTAAAAATGTTTAAAATCATTTTTTCAAAAATTGTGTGTTTTGGAACTTTCTAATATCTCACTTTGGGTTTATGTATACATCCACAATAAAATGTACATAAAACATATTTTTTTGTAGATACCAATTTTTATTATTAAATAAAGAATATACCTAATAAAATGTAATTGATAAAACTATGCAGATATTTTTTATGTCATACTTGTAAAACAAATGATACATGTGTAACATTGGCTAACTGTGTCCTACTATAACATACGAATTCGTTAATCTTATTATATTTTGGCTGTCAAAAACATTCAATTTTATATTATGGTAAAACAACAATTTAACTGCATCTAAATTAATTTTAGAATTCATAAATTCATCAATTTTTATACATATACTTATAGTTATTCGCCAATTGAAATATAAACGTATATAGAAGTTAATATATAAATTCATAGTGTTTATATATTGAACAAAGATGATCCATAGAAAAAATTTCAATTTCTATTCTATGTCAATTTTATTTCTGTACATTATTTGTCAATAAACAATACACGTATAATAATTTGTTTTTAAATATTTACTATCTATCATTAATTTAAATTTGTTACTTAAGTGGAAAGATTATATTGACCGAGTATTTTATAATTTAAATTTTCAAAATTTTTTTCTATCTGATATGATTTTTTAATATTAAAGTATCTACTATTTTGAGGATTTTTAAAAAATAATGTCCAAATTCTATTGATTTTGTCCATCTCTGTAAACTGTTTACATTTTATTTTTTTTATATTGATATTCCATATAATATCTAAACTATGATAGGTACTTTATTAACAACATGAGTGATAAAATAATGTATCTTTTAAAAGTATAAATGTATAAATGTAACATTAATTGTATTTAAATTAAAACGCTTATTTGTCAACTAATCACACATTTATTTTTCCCGCCTTTATCGTCTTTATATTCGTTTATATAATCGTATTTGAAATACTATAATTTCCAAAACAAGTATTAAAATATAAATTATTTACATATTATACGAAAATGTCATCAAAATAGTCTTTGGGTTACCATAAATTCATAAATTAAACAAATATTATGTAACTCTAATATAAAAATATAAGCAAACACACGCCCTGTGATTAACTTTCTAATTATGTGTAAATTCATAAATTATTATACTTTAAAAAAAATATTAAGAAATATTATATTGAAATAACAAGCTTTTATGTACTATAAAATAGTTAATATAAAAGTTAATCAAATTGAATAGGTATACGTATACCTATATGTATGTAATTTTCATAAATAAAGAATTTTAAAATATTAAATATAATCAATTTGACCGATATGATATTCTAACCTAACGAACTCTATAAAATCTATTAAAATACTATTTTATAAGTTAATAAAATTATTTTATTCTAACAAAGACTCGTATTTATATTAATTGTATGTTTTATAATATTTTAGTATGCTCAAAACATATTTTATGATATTTCAATAACATTTTCTTGTCTAATCTAGTTTTTTTAGATTTAAATCTTTATAGTAGGATCATAAATATTTATTATACAGAGAACTTGAATAGAGTAATATTAAATTATTAATAAAAATGTGTACTAAATATTATTAAAATATGTTTAAACATGTATAATTTCAGTAGGTAGATAAATATAAATATAAATTTACATAAAACTAATAAAGTAACAATAATTTTTAGTAAATATAAACTACTAATACTATCCAAATGTATATTTTGATTATACTATAATTATACCTGCATGGCAAGGAGTTAATATATAAAATAAAGTGTAGTAAATATTATGTATCTGCCATTTTACACATACACATACGACTACAAAATATATTACAATTCAATATGTCCTGAACCCTAAAATTATATAAAATTATAAAAATTCTTTAATACACTCAAAGTATATCAATATTTCATTATTAAACTCTGACAACATTTAAAGTTAATACTTCTAACTATTAACCTAATACTTGAAAATTAATTGAAATTTGAATGAATTAACATTAAACATGTATTAGGTAGGTATATAATTGTTTCGGAAATTTGCAATTATTAAAAATTATTGCAAAAATTCTACACAAAATACGTTTTAACACAACAATTAAGGTTAAATACGATGATAATATTATACTCATTTGTACATTTTATTCAATATCACAACAAATTTAAATACATTTGCATAAGTGGTATATATATATATATATATGTTTATATATAACCATTTTTATAATTGAAAAAAGGTTTAATATCTTTTTTTTTTATGCAGTCGTTGAATATTCAGATTTGGTAACAGAAAAAGATTTTATATTTTATATATAGTCATATTTTGTTAAATTTTGTAGTTTTTCTTATATATAGGCTCCTAGCCTCTGTTTCTAAAGAATATTTCGGAATTATAAAAATAAAAATGCTATAATATTTATTTATTTTTTAATTATTGTTCTTTATCTTGTTTCTAATATTTCGAGTACAGAATTATTTATATACCTTATCTCTCAAAATAAATTAAATTGTACAATAAAAAAAAAAATAATAAGATTTTTTTGTTTAATTCCGGATTTCTTTGATGTTGTTTTTAATTATTTTCACTAACCGGAATTGTAAAAACTCACAAATAATAATAAACTAAGAAACAACCGATAGTCTGTCAGAAGAAGTCGATGAAAAAAAACAACATATTTCGCTGTGTTCATTGGACTGCTAACTAATCGGCTCCCGAGCATGCCAAAAACTTCAGTAGCTAATTAACAAAGTTTAATTACCACTAGCTATTCCATTTTAATATATCCGGTACATAATACTGCACGCATTACACTTTCTGACTCATTATATAATATTTTTATTTTTAAGATTTAATTTAATTAAAATAGTATACTTTACAAGAGGTATACAACTTAAAAAATTACATTAATATTGATTAAAATAAATTCTTTATAAAATTCAAAATACTTAATCAAACCATTGATATTAAGCACGGCATATTTTGTAATGATTGAACATTTTAGATTGAAATATTTAGTTTTTATGATAAAATATTTGTTAAAACCAAGTCTGTATACTAACGAGGTAAACATTTAAATAAAATTCAAAGTTAAGTTAATTTAAATTAAGTTATTTAAGGAGTTACTTTTTTAAATTAACTCTTAACTTAATACGTTATTGTTTGTATCTAACGTGTTCATTTTAATTTAATTATATGTACAAAGATTAAATAATTGGGTTAAATTAAAATGACTAAATAAAATTTCAAAGAGTACATGAAATATATAAAATAATCTAGTGGTTTTAGACTGATGTTAATTTATTTTTATTTTCTGGAAACAACTTTTCGAACAAAAGACATGATAACATCGTTACATGTGTACAAATTTAAATGTTTTTTTCTTTTTATATCCACTTAAAAATGTTTGACAATATTAATCATTTTGATTAAATATTATTATTTTTTGGTTATTTGGAAAAATAAGGAAAATCTTGATATTTCTTAAAAATTTTGATATTTTCACAAATTGTGTATTTTACTATCATTAAGTTATTTTTTTTTAACACTATATTCTCCGGTTTTTTTTATTTTGTACTTTGTTGTCAAGTTTTATAAATATACATTTTTATATGTGTTAAAGCTGGAAATATACATGTTTTGTTATTACTTGTGGTGAGTAAAATTACACTGACTTGGTATTAGATTTGTTTCAATAAATTATTAATTTTGAATGTCCGTAACTAAACGTCGACGACCGTACACCAGCCATTTTCCAATCACCATCAATACCATTACTTCCCTTTCATTCTAAGATATATGCAAATTAGTCTCCTTCTGCAACCCCTCGCTTTTTTCCCTGTCGTATCGTCACAACCATTTAGTCTTTGAAATGGCACAAAATTTTATAATTATTGTATTTATGATTTTATTACTTAAAATATATATTTATTTTCTATCCTTTCTGCTATATATATTCGGAAAATTTTTACAAACCACAACCTTATATGAAAAGGTTTAAATCAGTTTTTTTCGGGGCTTAAAACCGATAACCGGTTTTTGCCGAAAACAGGTTAAAACCCCTTTTTTGAAAACCGAAAACCGCTTCCTAGTTTTTATTTTTAAATCTAGTGGTCATTGGTAATCGGTAATCGAAAATTATATTTTGGAGTTTTAAATTTACAGATAATATATATTTTAAAAGTAATTTAAAAATAGTCATGTGATATTAACATTTTTTATTGTTGTCTGTTAATATTTGTAAAATATCACATTCACGCTCTATTTTGTGTAATCGCAAAAATGTATACAAAATATGATAAATAAGAATATTTATTATGCTCGAACGTGAAGTTTTTTTTCAAAATATTTTTTTGAACGCCTAAAATCCGTGATTAAAAATCGTGAAATTTTTAAGTTTTAAAATTTAAAAAAAAAGTTAAATAAAAAAACACCACGCTACGACATAGTAAATATTCTCATCTTCCATATTTTGTATAAATATTGACTCTGCAATTACTAAGAGAGAAGTTGTAGTTATAAAGCATGAACGAATTTTAATACCGCTAAAATGGGTTAAGTCTTCTTAACAAGCTGTTAAATAAAATTACCGTTGTTATTAAATGCAGATAATAGTCGGCTAAAAGATTCATGCAATCAGAGATTTCAGTTTTATGACAATTAAATTAAAATACATAATCTCAAAAAACAATAGATAAGAAATACAATGGAAAATAAAATTATGGCCAAATATAAAAATTTTCGAAAAAAAATGGAGAATAATAACATACTATAAACTTAGAGGATATTAAACTTTTAGAATAATTGCGTCTATTTTTGGCGCCTCTAATATATAGACGTACCTCTTATAAGCTGGCGCTGAGTTAATTACCTGCAGAGCTAATACTTTCTACGAGCATGCATATATTGTAAGTTCTTAAAAGTGTAGTAAATGGTTTACTATTTCCCGAAAATGTCTCTTCCAAAATTAATTACAGTAAACAATATTGAGAATAATTATTTATTGTTATTGTTTTCTACTTCCCGTCAGTTGTCATATTATGCTATTCTGTGTACTAAACGTGAAGTATATAGATTAATCAGCTGATCGACTTATTAGCGATTGTTAAAATCATGGGTATTATTAATATAATTATATTAGGTTTATATGCGGCACGACTGTAAAAAAGTAATTGTATACGATCATTATTTTATAATTATTATGAATTCTTTTTAACTGTGTTATTTTCGATCGCAACACAGCTCACTTTAAAATAGGATATAATCTAAAAAATATTCCAAAATCAGAAAGCAGAGACCAACATATTGGACGACGAATAGTCATAAATATTATAAAGGTTTTTCAAAAACCTATTTAAATTGTAATTAATTGTTATAAAAAGTTAGAAGCGGCTTAAAACTGATAACCGGTTATGAGAAGTAGAAGGTGGTTTTAAACCAAGAAGCGGTTACCTTAAAAATTAGGAAACTGTTTTAACCAAAAAACGTTAACCACTTATTTTTCAAATGTTCGAATAACCGTTTTATCGATATATATGTAGCCTTGGTGTTTTTAATGCCCTTTTTTATACAAATAGCCAAAAAAATATCAAAAATGGAGTCCCATACGAGACCGGAGCCAGAGGAGCTATAGGGTCTTCAGTCCCCCCGTGATTTTTTTTTTTATAGGAAATTATACACATATTTGATTCACAATTGTATTCACTCACACCACATTACTCCATGAAGATCACTGAATTTTTTATCATACTATTATCAAACACGGAGAATACATATTATTGGTTAGCTATATTTATACCGTAAATAATAAATATCTAAAATTCTGAAATCGCAGAACAAGTTGGGATGTCTCCGGCCATACCAAAGGAACTCATAAATATAGAACAAATTATAAAATACATAATAATGAGTCTATTTCCTACTACAGACATTGTATATTTTATCCATATTTAGAAGATATGCTAGCATCATTCAATGAACGTTTCTGTTCTGGAATTTTAGAGGCATTATCTTTTAATAATATAAAACAAGCTATTGAATTTTATAAAAAAAGATTTATTATCTACTAAAAGACATTTATGAACAACTGTTATAAAGTAAATTTAATTTTTGGAAATAAAAATGGTTAAAAGAAAAAAAAATATTCTGAATAAGCCATTAGATACATTGTCAAAATATTCTGAAGATTTTTTCCCTAATATAAGTATATTAAAATGTTTTATTTTTATTTTACCTGTTACTATATCATCAACCAAAAGAGCTTTTCTAGTTTGAAAAGAATCAAAACTTATTTAAAACTTATTTGAGAAAATCAACAGGCGAGTCAAGACTCAATGGCTTAGCACTTATAAATATACATAGAAATATTAATCTTGACTATAATATCATAATTATATGTTTGTCTCTATGAAAGATAGGCGATTAGATATTAAATATTAAATTAAAAATGTACCTGTTGCTTTTTTATAAATGTTTAATAAAGGTTATTTTTAATTATGTATTTAATGTAGATTATTGCAATACTATAAACACGAATATTAGTTTATATTGTAATAGTTTGTCAAACTTTGTCACTTTATGCTTATACATTATACACGTATATACTTTAAATTTTCACTTATCCACATTAGTATTTAAATATTAATAATATCTTACTTCTTTGAATCTATGACAAGATATTATTTCCTGCTAATTCCTTTAGATAAATACTACATGGTTATCTACTTTTATTTTTATATTTTAAAGTAAATTAATAAATATGTACACACTTAAAAAATATCAAAGATAATTTAAATAACTTTGATTTAGATAATGTCTTGAAAAGTATATGGAACCCAAATTCAACATATCAATTTCTATAGGTAAACTTTTTGGAAAACAATACAGAAATTAACACTTAAACATATGATTTGAACAATTAACCTGATTAAAACTTTTAAATATTAAAAAAGTGCCTCTTACTCACGAAATAATTATACATACTGATAATGTCCCAAACTTAACATTTAAAAAATAATGTATAAACAAAAAAATAATTCGAGGAAGCACTTTGCACTATTGGTGGGATAATATGGGTAGATAATGTATAATATAACAAAATTAATTTAAAAATAATAAAAAATTATCTAAAAATTGTAACTATATTTAAAACTAAAACATTCATTGATCCACTGAGAATCTAAAATGAGTAGCTCCCCTCCAAAAAATATTCCTCGCATACGGCTTTGAGTCCCTAAGTATATTATTGATAGAGTTACACTGAAGTAAAAGGTTCTATCAAACATTCATGAACTGATTAATTTAATTATAATTGGTTCTATATCTATTGAATATTTTCATTACAAAAATGTACTTTTTTATGTTTTTAACAACTAGTAAAAATAAACTCTAATTAATAATTGATACTGTTTAAACATATGGAACTTTAACTTAAATATTGTATAAATACTATTTCAATAGGATAAGTGAAATAAATCTTATGGACATTTAAACCTTTAAAATTTTCTCCTGGACAATTTTAAAAGAACAAGATGGGACATTTTTATACTAAACCCGCGGATTTTTGTTCTTAAAACGTTCTGATTTTCACCAATCTCCTTTCTAAATATAGTCCATTGGCCAAGTTAAAAGTATTTTAAATAAATTCACTGTATAATAAGAACGAGTATATATTTTAACTATACATCTACAATCTATTTAAAAGACCACATACAAAATTATAGTTTGTCAGTATGTGTGATTATTAATCTTGTAAGTGATGAGTTTTAATATGTACTCGTATATATAAATATATATGATCATAAATAGTAATCAAAAAAATAATAAACTATTTTCATGTTATTAATAAATTATAATTTCATTATTGAACTACATGTTTATGTGACTAATTTAGTGAGTATTACGTGATATACGTTTGAAATTTAAACATTTATTTTTTACTGACATTATACATTAATCATCACCACATGCGATCGGTCATGATTTTCAGCCAATGTTTATCAAAAATCTATATATTTAAAATCAATATATTTATGATATTGTCAAGTAAAATTATTGTCATTATGTTTTGACGCCCACGAGGTCAATCTTGATTTAAAATCACATATGCAGTGCCGGATCTAGGGGGATGACACGGGACTCTTGCCCCGGGCGCTTTTACTGTGGGGTACAAAATGAAAAAATATTCAAGCTTTTTGTCCGGCTTTTGTAAGTGGGAACTCATTTATCTTTATTTTAGATTCTGAGCGTAGCGAGGGAGCTAGTGGTTTTACAATGATGTTTATTTTTATTTTTTTTTTTCTTCTCTGTTAACAAATTTACTACCAGAAGGATTGCTCCGATCTATACAAGCTTACATGGTTTCCGGTAGGAAATTTCATCTAGTTGGTACTTTAGAGAGGTCATTTTGCGATTTTCTCAATAGTTTTTTAATGCGTAAGGAAAGACTACCAAGAATTGATGAAAAAACGGTAAATTTACGGTTTCGTCAAATCGGGA
>JAIPRL010013113.1:0-11017 GCA_025469235.1 Pemphigus obesinymphae
TGACGATTGTATACGACAACAACAGCCAATGACAGAGCCGCTATTAACCGCCGGGGGGTCTAGCATCGCTCTGGTATTCATTTTGCATGCGCGTTTTCGGTATAATCTTAATCTGAATAGAGTATAGCACTTTTAAGTCCGGAAAAAATAAAAAATATTATTAAATAGGCATTTTTAGTTCTAATGACAAATATTATTTTTACCAGTGTTACCAACATTTCCACAAAATATATTATGTTGTGAAGGACTTAACAGGTAACCGGCAGACATTAGCCGGCCGGTAAATATTCTATGGAGCAGAGAGGCATTGATAGAATGTGAAATCCATTATTTTATCATATTACAATATTCATATTATTTATAATGTAGCAGGTATATTTTCATTGTTTTATGTAGGTATCTATATTTCGCAATATATTTGATTTTTAATAATTTCAACATTAACCGATGATTATTAACAAAATATTTAAAATAGCAAATAATATTATTAAAAAAAATATATATATATATTATTTAGATATTTACATTATTATTACTAATAGACTACCATATATTATATTATAATATATATAAATATTATAATGTATATAAAATATAAATATATATTATTTTTAATATTATATATTATATTATGTATTATTTGTCTTGGAGAGGGAGTCCATGCTAAATTTAAATTTATAATAAAAGTGGAATACAAAAAGTTTTCTTTATATAAATTTTTGTTTTTAATTCTTGGTAGGGGGGGGTTAGAAAAGAATCTTCCTCCTAAAAAAATTCCACTGATATAAATAATATATATACCTATATATAATGTTCAGTGTTGAATCCAGGTATCACAGTAACTCCTGGCAAATACAGCTATCGTCAGGTCAGGTCGAACGCGGTCGAGGGAAAAATAACTTTTACAATATTTTGTGAGTAGGTATACAATATTATTGTACCTACCCAACATTTTATTGTACCAGTGGTAGTACATTACATAAATAGCACTTTCTTATCCGGAACATATTGTTTTATATATTAGATAGATATTTTTTACTTGATTTAATAATTAGGACTAAAATGTGCTAACTAAGTTTTCACAACTTGTACATTTTATCGATATAGCACTTTTTAACCATCTGTATCTCGCTTAATAATAATGGAATCGATTAAATTCCAAGACCAATGCAGTACAAAAAACTACCAAATAATGTGCAAAAAAGTGATTTTTGAAAAAAATGGAAATGGCACTTTTTAATCGAGAGCCCGATATATATATATATATTATGTGCATCTAAACTATTGTAAAAATAAAGTTAGAATATAAATATCATTCATAAGTATGATTACCCAAATATGTTTTTCATATACATTATATAATTCGTAGTATATATTATATTTATAAATAGATACTATACACTATTGTTATAAATTGATGACGATAATAAGTTTGTTTTTAATTTTCAATACCTACTTAATATTGTATTGTACTTATTATACTACTGTGATATACTTGTATGGTGTTTTTTTTTTAAATGAGTACCTATTGAGCATTTTATAAAATAATATAAATTATCTAATTCCTTATAATTTATCAAAAAGATGGTTAAGTTTTTTTTGTATCAGAGTGTACTACTGGTTACACTGAAAACATTAAGTAAAATAAAACAAATGGGTTAAAAAATAAAAGTTTATTTAAAGCACCTAAAGTAAGAATACAAAAATTATTAATATTGTTTATGAAAAATCAGTTTATTAAACATTTTTACCTACTTTGTATAAAATACAGAGCTTCTTGCAAAATGGGATAAAGCTATTTCTCAAAAAGACAAAATTCTCACAGAATGCTGTCATGTATGTGAATTGCATTTCAAAGAGAATGATGTTTTATTTTTTCACGAGACTATTCTTTTTGATGGAACAATCAATAAAATTAAAAGGAATAGACCCATATAAGGAGCAGGAGCAATTCCATCCATATTTCCTAATCAACCATTTTATTTAACACAGCATACCATTAAGAGAAAACCTCCTTTTGAAAGGTGTTTAAATATTGATAGAAAGAAATCTAAATTGAATCAGTTGGTATGTTCAGATGAGGTTGAAATTCGATGTTCTGAAAATACAAATGAAAAATTTTCTTTTCCGTATTTAAAAGAAAACTTTAATAAATTAGAAAAACCTGATAGTAAGTGGATTTTTGGATTATCGGATGATGAAGTAGTATTTGTGAGATGGAATGATGGATCTGAAAAAAGAATAATGATTTCAAATGACTTAATAGTAAAAGTAAGCTATTAAAAATTTAAATAAATACCATTTTAGGCTAACTATTAGTTAAATATCTTTAATTTTGTTCAAATTTATATTCATATCATTTCATCTTATTCCAATGCTATATTCATCAAATTTTGACAGATTTTTTTGAACGGTATTGAAATTTTGATTGATTGCAATATTATTAATACAATTGTATGAAGCATGAATGATGCAAATACTGTATTGAAATATATACATTCCTTAATGGAATGCAAAGGGATAATGACATCAGTGAAGAACACTACTAGGTAAAACATGTAAAATATAATTATTATGTATCTAATTTACATATAGAAATAATATAGGTTGTTAAATTTCTTACCTTGTATATTTTTAGGTCTGTTACATACAAAGGCTATGTTGAAAAGTATCTAGGGCAATGTGGACCAATGAGTAGTTATTGTTTTGACTGCATAGTAGCTCGAAAGAAAATGGCTGATGGTATTGGAAAAAAAGTCTCCAATCCTCATTATAAAATCTGGAAAAATACTCAGAAATCTGCAAATATTTAAAAAAAATACGTCTAGGCTTAGAAATATGGTTAGTTAACACTTTAAACATTAACTAGTTTTATTTGGGTAATTAAATATAAATTCATAAGTTTATATCGTCATACAATTTTCACTATATTTTACTAGGTATTTCAGGGGTACGACAATATGCTTGTAGTATAAATTCAAGCCCCATCCCCCGCATTCAATTATTGTTGTATTTTTTTTTTAGACTGGTGAGACCCGAGGAGGAGGTAGATATATGACTTCAAACTTGTTTTCTTATATGCATACATTTTCCAACCCCTAACGTGTGATGTCACCTAGTGGTCAAGATGAACCACACAGTTATACACAGACATATATTACAAAAAAATAAAAATAAATAATACAAATAAAATTATATATCATATACAGATTTTTAATTTTCAATTAAGATAAATTATCCAGCTACTATATACTTAAATAACTAATTGATTTTAGACTTTAGTGACCCTTATTAGTTGTTAACTAATCAAATTATTTATACTAAATCTATATCACAATAGGTCAATAAATTAATGAGAAAATGAATAATATAAGAGTTATGCGCTTCCACAAATGAGGACATTTTAATGAAGGCAATACAAAATTTGCGAGGAAATCAACAGGAAGCAGTAAAAACATGATTTGATGCTTCAAAGGTTGCAAGTTCTAATGGTCGTCGTTATACCTTAAATTTGATATATGAGTGTATGCTTATAAGAATAAAAAGCAGAAAAACATATAAGCACTTAAGAATACATAATATTCTCGCACTTCTCTCTGTAGAAACTATAAGGAACTACTTAAAATACACTAAAGGTGTTTATGGTTTTCAGTCCAGTACTTTTTCGTGTTTAAAAGAAAAATAAAAATATAAATGTAGATGAAAGATGAGGTAATATTTTTTTTATAATTTATTTATTGGTTAATTGCAATTCATTTGTTAATTCAATTTATAAAATACAAGGTACTTTATTGCTGGATGAAATGAAAGTTTCAGAACAATTAATACTTCATAAAGAGACTGTAAAAGTAAATGGGTTCACAGATTTGGGCAAATATACTCCACTTAACCAAAAACAACAAAAGGAAGATCATGCATTAGTATTAATGTTTCAGCCATTTAGAAGAAAATGGGTCCAGACAGTTGCATATTTTCTGAGTCGAGGAGTAGCAAACAGCGCAGTGCTCCATCAAATTATTATAGAAGCAATTATATTAATTGAAAAATCAGGATTTTTTGTAGATGTGGTGACTACTGATGGAGCAGCTTGGAATAGAGGAAAGTGGAATAAATTTGGAAGCAGTGAACACATTTTTAATAATAACAGACTTTGGTTTATGTCAGATTTTCAGATTTTGATAAAAAATTTGAGAAATTCCTTAATTAAACAATATGAAACATGTAAATATTATAATCTATATAAGCATAGATATGTATATATGTTTTTTAAGACCTATTCCAGGCCTTGTAGGCCCATCGCCGCTTCCACTATACCTATCCATGTCTCCTTGTCCTTAGCCAGTTGTTTTCTATTTCTTATTCCCAGGAGCTTGATGTATTTCCTGACTCGATTAATACTTCACTGTCTTGGTCATATTCTCAGTCTTTTTTTTCTGGTTTCCATATTATAATCTCACGTAATATTGGTCCTCTGTTCTCCAAATGAATGGTAATACAATAGCGCTCATTCACCACATTAGGCAGTTTATTATTTGGTATCGACCGCTTGATTTGAGAAATAATAATTTTTGACGCCTGAAACTGAGGTTCCTTGACTTGACTGGGGAAAAGAGCTCCATGTCCCCAGCACCCCCACCTCGAAATTTCCAACTCAAAATTTGCGAATCGTTTGTGCTTGTTTGTGCACTTTATCCCGACGTTTGTGCTTTTGCCGTTACCGAGATATACAAGTTCTTAGGTGGGGATGCTGGGGACATGCTCAGCACCCCCACCTCGGAATTTCCAACTCAAAATTTGCAAATCGTTTGTGCTTGTTTGTGCTCTTTATCCCGACGTTTGTGCTTTCGCCGTTACCGAGATATCCAAGTTCTTAGGTGAGGATGCTGGGGACATGCTCAGCACCCCCACCTCGGAATTTCCAACTCAAAATTTGCAAATCGTTTGTGCTTCGTTTGTGCACTTTATCCCGACGTTTGTGCTCTCGCTGTTACCGAGATATCCAAGTTCTTAGGTGGGGATGCTGGTGACATGCTCAGCACCCCCACCTCGGAATTTCCAACTCAAACTTTGCAAATCGTTTGTGCTGGTTTGTGCACTTTATCCCGACGTTTGTGCTCTCGCCGTTACCGAGATATCCAAGTTCTTAGGTGGGGGTTCTGGGGACATTCTCAGCACCCCCACCCCGGATTTTTCAACTCAAACTTTGTCAATCGATTGTGCTTCGTTTGTTCACTTTATCCCCATGTTTGTGCTTTTGCCATTATCAAGATATCCAAGTTCATAGATAGTTCTGTGGACATGCTCTGTACCCCCTCCTCGGAATTTTATGACCAACACTTTTTCATTCGTTTATGCACGTTTACGCCTTTATAGTCACTTCGTTTGAGCCTAATCATTTTCCCGAGATATCGGATATTTAATGTGGGGAGACTGGACACATGCTTAACCGCCTCTGAAAATTTTAACAAAATTTAGTTTAAAATTGACTATACACGATTCGTTAAAACCAGTAACCTATTATTATTTCTTCATAATTCCGTAAATAATGATCCTAGGAACTTTAAATTTTCGTCAAAAATGTATTTAGCACCAAAATTAACGTGACATTTTTTATTATTTATTTATATTATTATATAATTATTATATTATATTATATTTATATTATTTATTTATTTATATTATAAATTATTTTATTTTATACTGTTGATTTAATATTTTTAAAAATATTTTAGTTATTTAGGAACGAAAATATTCCTTTGTTAGGAATGAGGAATTAGTTTCTTTCTTTAAGACTGGAATGGGAATGGAACTTTTTCAGGAAAAAATTCCTTTTTCAAAGGAATTTTTCAAGCACTGTATCAGCTAGTAATATAATATATTAAACAAAAGCCAATAGTGTAATGAAAAATAACGTAATATACCTATTATGTTTTTTTAAGTTCTAGGTTAATACTCATATCATATATTATGCATTTTAAGTCTTCGGAATCTAATTTCAAACATCTCAAAATAAAACACTTACCTTTTTATATTTGATATTAATACCTATTTATATTCATGATATTGTTATTGATTATTATAACTACTGTTAATATTCGTACTACGAATTTTGAAATTTGAGAAAAATTTAAAACAATATATAGATATACTATATATTTATATATTATAATAACAAAAATATTATAATTTATTCTAAATGTCAATTCATAAAATATTACAGTACATATTATTAAATAAACACTGGATAAATAAAATTGGAAACAACTTAATACAATACATATATTTTATATTTACATATATAATATAATAACAAAAAAGATAATAATTTATTCTAATAGTCAAATCTTAAAATATTACAGTACCTACATATTATTTAAATAAACACTGGATAAATGAAATCGGAAAAAAATTAATACAATACATATTATACTTTATATTTATATAATATAATAACAAAACAGATAATAATTTATTCTAATAATCAAATCTTAAAATATTACAGTACACATTATTTAAATAAACAACGGAAAAATAAAATTTGAAAAAATTGAATACAATACATATACTACATAAATCATATATTTATATAATATATAATAACAAAAAAAAATATAATTTATTCTAATAGTCAAATGTTTAAATATTACAGTACCTACATATTATTTAAATAAACACTAGATAAATAAAATTAAAAAAACTTAATACAATACATATTATATTAATATATAATTATTTATTTATATATTACTATAGAATATTATTATACTATACTAGTCAAATCTTAAAATATTTTGCATGTTGAAAATGATAATTAAATACATAGATATGTAATTTTCAGTCTATACAACTTCTTAAATTTGTTTAAGTAATTATAGTTTAATAGAATTAATATAATAATAATTGTATTTATACCGTATATATTATAAACTGGCAATTATGAACTATTGAAGTTGGTCTAACATTGCGAATTGAGGTCAGCAAATCATCATATCTTTCCCAATTGTTTTTGGTTTCTCTCCAATTAAAAGATACATAACGTCCAACCGCATCCATAGATTTACTTGATGGTGGTATAAAATTAATAAGACCTCTGAGATAATATATATTTTCAAATATATTTAAAGTAGTTGGAATTTCCTTCAATTTCATTGATGCGTCAAAATTTGCGTTCTGTTTATTTAAATCAGTCATTGGTAAAATTATTTCAATTATTAAATGTTTATTAGCTGTTATAGTCTTAGATGTCTCAGAATGACATACAATACATGAACTTTTACTCTCTTCGCATGTAATTTTTAGAGTGTCCAACAAAAAATTTAAATTATTCGTAGGTAAGTTTACAGTAATTGTACTATTTGATCTAGTTTCACGGTGTTGACATATTTTGCATTGTTTTTCTTCTTGTAGAGATGGATAATACCAAAACAGTTTTTCTAATAAATAGTATGCTGTACTCGATGAATCTAGAACCATTATACCTCCAGAAATGTCCATTGGTTTTTTTAAATCAGCCATAACATCCTTTAAAATAATAGCTCTTTTCTTGTATGTCTGTGTGTTAATACCGTCTTTCACCGCCTTATTTACTAATTCAAAAAATAAATTATCAATATTCTCATTTATCCATTTTGAATACGAATCACTGTCAACATATGATGTACAAATAATGTGAAAAATACTATCAAAAGTACATGTATTTGTAACACTATATAATTTGCCATCAATTTTAATACTTTTAAGATCGATAAAGTTTCCATTTCTTAATATTCCAATGACTTTACTTTTTGTTCGACTCGAATCATCGTAGAACATTACATTTGGATCTTTATCTAAATATGTTCCATTTTTCTTTTTTTTTCCTATATCATATCCTAAACCTTTCCAATTTTCCACTTCTGTTTGATTGTCGTCTCTGTATGGTAATGATAGACATTCTTCTGAATTTTTACTTTCAGAATGCAAATTTTCATTAGTATATGATTGATTTTCATGCATTATTTTACTTGCCAACATATTTGTTGATCCAATTATTGAATTGATGTGTATTTTTATAAAATCATCGAGTCTTAATGGGAGTGATTTATGTTTAAATATGATTGATTTTATATCCTTGAACAAACTTTCCGAGGTAGATGAACTTTCTGTTGTATTACCATATTTAAAAATAGGTACCATCAATGATGACCAACAAGTTATTAATTTACAAAAATCCAACAATCTTTTTGCAATAGAAGGATTAAATTGCATATTGTTATGGTCACCCATATAATTGAATTCATTTTTAGAATTTTCCAAGCATGTATCATAAATACATTTTATTTCCTCAAAAATAGTCGTGTTTGTTATTTCATTATATGGCATATCATCATTATTTATAACATCCTTCGTGTTATCAATATTATCAGTTCCATCTAATTCTATTGAATGTGTGGCAATTCGTTGTTTTAAGTATTGTTTGGATCTTTCACATTCTGTAATTTCAGCATTAGAATCAAGACCATCTGTTTCGTGAAATGCCACTGTAAATATGTGTTTAAGTAAATTCTTTACATCTTTAAAATCCATACTGACAATAATCAATCCGACTGATCGCATATAGAAATTTTTAATTCTAAATGTAGTTGATTTTAACTCAGGCCAAGAACTAATCAAATGCATTACATGATTAAAATCATTTCTGAGCATACATGAAGGTATCTCATTACCGTTTGATTGATTCATAATTAAATTCGAACATACACTTATATATTTGTTTAAATTTGAGTATTGCGTAAATGATTTTACCACAGCCATCATAAGAGCAAGTGATTGATCAGTCACAACAATCTTTGGAAAAGTAATACTATTCCTACTCCATTCCGTAAGCCAGTGACTGATACTATTATTATCATGACGCTCAGAAAGCATATGTGCAACAGTAAATTGACAACGATTTTTAAAATCATTTACTCCAATTTGATAAAGAAAAATATTTCCAGTTTCTCTCCCAGAAATTAGAGTTATCTTTTTTACTAGACCACCTGTAGCATCTATACTAATAATAGGATATTTTGTGTTTTTACAATAATTTCTATAAGAATTTATCTCAGTAGATGCCCAGTAGTGCAAAAAAAACCTGTCATAACCAATGTCATGTATAATTGTGTTATATGGTGACATTCCTTTTAAAATAGATACAGATAAAATTGGGTCATTATGTTTATGGTATTTTATTTATTCTTTGTATTTCATTACACGCAATGCATTTAATGTGGGTATATGGCTTGGTTCCTTATCGCCATAATTCATTTTTGCTTTTGCTTCCATTCTTTGTATATAAGCAGCTGACATATTACAATTTATTAAATTATTAAGAAATGCATCTCGCTCCTTCCCAATTACTCTTCTTTTTTTCCCACTTTTGCATTTTTTAAAATGTCCTTTAATTACACAATGGATAATTACTCTAGAACTTTCATCTGGTATATGCTCTACAATACCCTTAAGTGTACTATAGCACATGGTACAGTTATCAACAATGTCTAAAAATATTTGTCCATCCATGTATATCTTTGCATATTTATATGTTATGCAACATGGTAATTTGGTTTGTTCAAAGAAATGCTCATTTATGAGAGGTGTCCATTTATACGGTTTAAGAGTTTCATATGATCGTTTATAATTTTTACCATCTGATCTTTTGTATATCTTTGAGTTTTCTTCGTGCATTTCTGACCACTCTTGAGGAGAAAGTGTGATATTAAAATTCAACGATTCTTCCTTTTCTTCTTCTGATGGTAAATCTTTACATTTTTCTTCCTCTGATGAACTTCCAACATTTTCTGTGTTAATATAAGTATTTTTTGTTGTTACCGATATCACTTCTTCACTTTTTAAATTTAATTTTTCAGCAATTCCGTATCGATTTTGTAGAACAATTGTATAAATATACTTAGCTTGTATAGTATTATTTAATTCATTTTGAATTTGAGCCCAACAAGCTTGACCGGGTCCTTCAATCTTTTTTAATTCTTTGTTGTAAACATCGTATTTTTTTATTACTTCCACGAGTTTTGGAACGTCAATATTTGATTTTTTAGGCATGATGAGAGCAATGATTTGTCATAAACTAATGTAATAATAAAAATGAATGTAATTACTTTTTTTTATTTCAATACATTAACTTTTTTAAAACTATTTTGTGAAATAAGACAAACTTATTTTGAATAAAATATATATTTCAATTTCGTTATATATAATATCGTGTCCCGTCATTTGGTCCGGTCAATTTGGACCGACGACAATTGATCCGGTAAAAATACATTTTAAAAATAAGTACATTTATATAAGGTGTTCAATAAAATACATTTTTACTTGTAAATAAAACAAATATTTTATTAGATTCTGAGCGTAGCGAGGAAGCTTATGGTTTTACAATGATGTTTATTTTTATTTATTTATTTATTTATTTATTTATTTATTTTTATTTTTCTGTAAACACTTTTTCTACCAGAAGGAGTGCTCCGATCTTTACACTCCTACCCTGTTTCCGGTAGCAAATTTTGTCTAGTTGGTACTTTTGAGAGGTCATTTTCGATTTTCCTAATAGTTTTTCAATGTCTAAAGAAAAACTACAAAAAAATGACGAAAAAAACGATTTCATAAAATCGAGGATTTTAATTTCGTCGTAATTTCGAAAATAATGACTTGAAAATCTTGAAATTTTTATCGAATATTTAATTTGGTAATATATTTACGTTGATTAAGTTTTTTAAAATTTTTTTGAAATTTTGAGCTATTTATAGACATTTTTAGTTTTTGAGGTTTTTAAGTCCTAAAAAGGGGTAATTTTCGGTTTTATTTAATTGTATACAGCGTTAACTATACGTTACTCTAACTAAATTCAAAAAATCTTGAAAATCCGAAGTCACGTTTTTTTTATAGCCATTTTAATTTTTTCGACAAAATTATCAATTTTGAGGTATTTAAGTCCAAATAGTTGGTAAAATGAGATTTTAAGACCTAGAAAAATTTAGTA
>JAIPRL010013114.1:0-11017 GCA_025469235.1 Pemphigus obesinymphae
CAAGTTTTTAGCAAAAATTTAAAAAATCTGTTTCCTACATTCTCTAGTAAACAACGTACAGAATCTGAATATATTTTCAGATTTCAAATCGGAAAATTCTAAGTAGCCTTAATTTTGTCAGGCTTTTTGGTCTAAATCAATGAAATAATACATCGCTACCAATCACCTTAACTATGTATATTCGATAAAATAGTATGGTGATAAAGATATAGAAATTACCGATATATTTTGTGCATAATTTTATACAGATTTAGTATAAAATATTTCAGAAGCAAAACACACGTAATTCAACAAAAATAATATAATATAAAAGAAAAAAAACTCATTTAAATACGTATATTTAATTTATATATTGAATTTTATACAACTATTTTATATAATTGATTTGAGGTTTCCTAGTAAAGTTGTTTATTTTTATTTTGTGTATAATAACTCCCTACTATCATTTATATACTCGTATCTGTTATCTATATAAATTATAAAACTCTATAATCCACTATTTATTCAGGTACCTACTAAAGTCAAATAAATATTTTGAATTCATAATCCAATATGAACGCATAGTTATATTTAAAAAAAAGTTTAACGATCTGTCTATATAAAGCTTTCTATAACTCACGTCAGCTGTATTTTATGTGATCGAATTCAAACGTAAAATATTGTTCGTATCATAATATGATTTTACTATATACAGTAATATAATGAAAATTTTAAACTTTTTATTTCAAAATTCTGAACAAAATTATAGATTATATTCATTATTAAACCCTCGATTTTATATTATATCATATATATGACTTTTTTTTCAAGAGAGTAGTCAATAAAATGTGCGAATGAATGATGGCAAAAGGTAAAAATTGGTATTTCCATAAATAAATAGAAAGTCCCTCAAGAGTTTTATATCAACAATTATAATTACCAATTAACAATAAGAATATTCTACTCTATCAGTCAATCGTATATAATTTTTATATATAAAAACTTCATTATTTTATGATATCATGTACTTACTACACATTTAAAACTGAAAATATTAATTTGAGGTTTCTTATAAGTTAAACGTTTATTTTCTGGTTTCAATGTCGATTTCAGCGAATCTCGTTCATAGTTATATTTCCAATTGTTTTTCTAAAATTTTCTTTTTGTGATACAATAATTGATAAGAAGTAAAGAAAATTAGTTATTTCGTAAATTATAATTTATATCTTAGTTAACAAATATTTTGTAATATTATCATAATATTTATTATTTCCATGAAAGTTTAATGTTGTAAATAATGACTACTTCTATTGGAATATTAAAAGAAAAATTTGAATGTTGAAAAAAAAACATTTTTTAAAATAATTTTCTTTATTAAATTATCACTTTTTCAGTATATAGAAATTATAAAAAAATAATATTTAAACGAAAAACCTTATTCCCACTCCCACATTCATTTTGTTGTTGGTATTTATAAATAAACTGGAATTTAAAATTTTTTAATTTTTTTTAAAAATATCCAAAAAAATTCCTATCATAATATATTTTTGTCTATGCTACAACCAGTTTTGATTTAGATTCTCAAAAAAAAATAAAAGTGTGAATACTTTAGGTTAATATTATCAATATTTTCTATTTTCAATATCGGTAATTTAGATTCCGAGTAAAGCAATGTGACTAGTTGTTTAACAAATTTAATGTATATTATTATTACGCTTTCTATTTTATCAACAATATATAAAATAGAAAACTTGATCTCACTGGTACATGTGGGCCACATTTTCCAATAAGAAATTTACTCTTCAGAATGGTACATCAAGGAATTGATTTTTGTCGATTAATGTGCAACGAAAATATTCTGATGAATTATGTAAAAGATGTATACTAACGCGAATCGGTCAATATTGATTTATGTTATTTCCTTCGGCGCAATTAGGGACGCTTAACGCCTTCTAAATCATCTTGAGCCTCCTATTTTTATGTTAAGTGTTTCGTTATGATCTTCACAAAATGTTTTTTGGAAACGTTATTAGAAAAAGGATATATAAAATAAGCATAATTTACTAACTTTTAATGTATCATTTTTAATATAACAAAAAGCACATTTTATATTACAATACGAATGTTGTATTGAAAGAACGACTGTCGTAATCTGACAATCTTTGTTATCACTGATAAGTGATAATACTATATCACAACATTAAGTACTTAAATAATTAATATTATATTATAGTGGAGCTGAAACCTCTTATAAAAACTTCGGCTAATTGCTCAACTTGTTATTTCATAATCATTTTTAAAAATGATGATTCCAAAATCCTGAAGTGCACACTGAATATATTAATATTTCTGTACTATATTGACCGTGAAAACAGTTTTAAATGTATTTTTTAATGTTTTTTATGTTTCTGCTCAGGCTTTGTTAAAAAAATATGAATACCTATTTAGTAATTATTTAATTATATAATCTAAATTGAATTTATTCTTTTTCTACAGTATTCAGGATAATTTTATTCGGAATATTATATTTTATTCAAAACACTTTATCTTCTATTAGGTTTTGAGGATTTCTCTCGAAAATGTACTTTATATATTATAGTTCAATTGAATTGAAATTGCGTAATCTGCTTTTCCATAAATGATTGATGACAAATCTACTCAATGTGTTTTGGAAAATGACAAATGTAGTTTGTTGCAAAGCGACACGTGTAAACAGTAATCCATAAGTAAATTTGGGATGATAAACATTTGATGGTTGAAATTATTGTCAAAATACCAAAAAACGATTTCTATTTTAGTAAATGAACGTTTCAAGTTTCATAATAAAATTCGTGAAATAATAGAGTTCATACAATTTATGTTTTTTTTCTGAAAATTAAATTTTTTTATCTCGGAAATTGTTTTTATTTTTCATTCGAAACAATCGTATGAAAACAAAATATTATTTTCTATACAAGAACATATGATTTCGTATACAATATTATTATATATATTATTATTATTGTATCTCGGATACAATAATAGAATTTATGAATTTGTCCCTAATTTAGTATTACATTGAAATATGTATAATATTGTTTATAACAAACGACTCGGATATAATCAAATAAAATAAAAATATAGTGAAATCATATAATATTCGTGTGTTCTATAAAAATAAAATGTACTGCAGTTTATGCATATATATATATAGAGGGGGAGGAGGAAATCTAAGTGCAATAAACTATATAATGCATATATTTTACTATATTTTGTAAAACATTTTTAGTTAATTAAACGAAAACCATTTAATCATAAATGTATTTTACTTATTGGATGAACAAAACATTAAAAATGTTTACAAATGTCTTGTACGTCTTGTCATTCGTATCAATAATATTTGACCCAAGACCAACGATTCATAAAAATATAATAATACAAAAATAAATCCGAAAAATCGATCAAAGAATTATTGACGTAACTATATAACACCGTGAATCCAAATGTACGAACAACGTTAGTTAACATTTGTTATGTTGCTGCATTCTATCGAGTTCTTTTCTCCTATTGTTGACTATTGGACATTATTAAACTTTTTAGTACTTCTATAAGTCTTAAACATAAGTCTTATTCTCTTTTGGAAGAATAAATCGTTAATTTTACACATCAATATATTATAATATTAAATACATAGAAACTATTATATATATACCTATATTTTGCATACATGGATATATAAAAATTGTTAAAAATAATTTAAATATATCAAAAATATGGTTTTAAAATTTTTAAAATAAAAAATAAGTCGTCCTGGTACAGATAATGAAAATTTATCCATCGTGCCTTCAGTCATTGCACATTAGATAGGATATTATTAGAATAAAAAATTATTTTTATTTTTAATTCGAAAATAAAGTTAAAACATTGTATTCCAAAGATGATTCTGAATGAAATTCGATATATTATTTAAAAAAAAAAATAAAAAATTAGAAAACCATGATCATATATTTTTTTTAATTTGTTATTTTCCCTAAATTTATAATAGAAATCTGTTATGAATAGTAGTTTTATTTTATACATATAAAAACTAATCGAAAAAATATAAGTAAAATAAAAACTATAGTAGCAATTGAAACCAATTTTTATCATAAACTATCTTTACTCCAATTATCCTACTTAACTCATTTTACCCCAAAAATAGTATATAGGTACCTATAAAAAGAAATACTATATTTTAAAACCAATATAATATATATTTATGAATATATTTTTATATTTACATATAACGTTATAATACTTATTTTTGATTAAATATCATTAAACTATTTATTATTTATTTAAAATTAAAATGACTTAGTTATGTTTTTGTGAAACTTTAATTTGTTATAATTATCAGTATATGATCCAATATTTATAACAGTATATTTTTATATAAAAATACAAAATATTTAAAATCAATATTTTAATGTCCAAATGCTTTTAATATTTATTTTATTTTTATTTTATACAATATTGGATATAGGGGTATCCTGAAAAATATATATTTTATTTTATTTATACAGGCAACGTCTATGATTTTGAACTGATTTTTACTATTATAACGTCTTCGAATGTTTGTATCAATTTTACATAATATCCATGTTTTGACATAATTGATAATATTATCAGTTCATTTTCAAAATTCAATCATTCATATTATTTGTATTTCTAATATCATTGGAAATATTATTATTGGTACACAAAATACATAATATAATACAAAATTATATCGGGGAAAAGGTAATAAAATATCAGTTTTTTTTGTCATTCGAGTTTTTGGAACAATGGTTATTACGACCTATATTATTTTATATTATACTGAAATTTATTTTATATAATATCAAATTTATAAAGGTTAGTACCAATATCACTTAAATACCAACATTGTTATTTCATGCTCATTAATTTTTCATTGAGAATATATTCTAAAAATTACAATTGAAAATATTTATAAAAATAAAATAAAATAAATCCATTTTTAGATTAAAAATACATTAATTATTTTGTGATAGTAAACATTCTTTAAATTATCGTTTTATATATTGTATCAATTTTAATAAGTATTTATATGGTAAAACTTGTATTTTGAAGATCAATCAGAATTTTTTTTTTTTAATAATATAGGTAAATAATAAAGATTTTATGAGAAATATTTATTACTATAGCACTATATTATTGAATTTCCCATAGTTTAGTAATAGATTTCTATAAATACGAATAGTTCGTATAATGCTTAACACAACATTATATTGTATATTGGAAAAAAAAATATGTAATTTCGTTATGTTTTTATCCTGAAAAAGGCACATTATATAATTTTAAATAAATAACTAAATATCGTTTTCTATTAATTTCGTTAATTTACAATATTCAATATTCAAATATGGCATATATTACCGAAAGCTTAATAGTCCAACTTATGTAATATAATTTGGTAATATTGAATTTTGAAATTAAATTAAATCACATAAATAATATTGAATCCTGTATTATAATATATACGTCCATATACTGCTGAATGTGCTTTACAGTTCACTATTGTCATCCTAATATATTATCCATATCGTTTGAAACCAACAAATGAACAAAATGTATTTATAAACTATACGTTTCATTCCAATACATTTATGAGTAACGATAGAGAAAATCCCAAATCGACCCAATATAAAAGTCAGAATTTTGGAAAACACCGGTTTTCATATACAGATAATAAAGAGCTAGAGCTAATGTCAATGTATTTAACATAATAATCTATACAGAACTATAAAAATCGTCAAGTTATTTTCGGCAAACGCGATGTAAATTATTATATATTACTATAAGTATATATTATTTATGATAATTATACAAATCTAGTTAAATATTACGTACGGTTGAAATATTTACATAAATTATTTATTATAATGTTCTATAATAATTATACCTACCTGCTTATTTAGCATTTCAATTTCAGTAGTTAATTACAAGTATTTAAATACAATTAAAAAATTTTACTAATGCTGTTGTTAAGTATTTATATTTTGTTTTTTCATTTGCCGTTTTTAAACACTCATAAATACTTAGGATTTTATCTCTAATATTTTTCTTAATTTTAAGATTTAAAATTAATATATACTATGTCCTTAAAGTACGGATTTGTTTTTATATATACAAAATATTTTTAAATAATCGATTTTAATTATATTACATAACATTGTTAAAAGTATTTTGAATAGTCTACATAATATAATATATTTCATAAATTCTGTATTAATAATCTCAATGTTTAAAAATATTAAACACATTTTTTTATGTATTCAATATTAAAAGCATTATGAACCTAAATGTCTTTATTTTTACTTGTTTATTTATACAGTTCCCTATAAAATAATAACACTTCCGAGATATTATATAGTTCCGCCTGTATACTATAATAATATGTTTGTTTTTGATTAGTCACTAAATTGCATAGACATTAAAATAAAATATTATACTATATCCAATAATTATCAATTAGTAAAAACTCTAGTAAATTAAAAAGAATAATTTATTTAAATAAAATCCACTCGCATTTTAAAATTACTAAAAGACATTACGTATCTATTACAATAGCCGTCTTCAGACTTGCTCGAATATTAAAATTTCAAGTTCGGAGAAAAATACTTAAGCATAAGGATAGGACTATAAATGTGGGAGTGATTATATGTAAGTTTTAATTTTAATAATAGTATTATGTCAAAATAATTTTTACCTTTCCGTATCTCCATTATAACTAAAACCATAGTCAACAATATAATATCTACAAAGTAAAAATTTGTACTATAAATAATGGTTTTATATACATATACTCAAAACCGTCGTTTTATAAGATTAGTAAATATTATAATTTCGTTCTTCATAATTTGTCAATCTATTTAGCTACACTAAACGAGTCTATAAAAATATATTATACGAATATATTTAAAAATAAATTTATTTGAAAGAATCTCAGATTTATTATTCTTCAAAAGACTCAATAATTAAAATTGTTTAACCAAAATTATCTAATAATAATCTAATATTATAATATATAAAGTTACATAAAATTTATTTTTTCATGAAATGATTGTTCTATCAATTAAAAAAGTATATTTGTTACGCATAGTTCTTGTTTGTCAATAAATTTTATAATTTTAAATTTTAAAAAATTGTCTATTTTTCGTATTAAAAATTCACATAGTATACCTAAATTACTTTGTTATTATTATATCAATTATGTCAATTATTCATATTCCTTTATCCAAAATCTGAATTCTTTACTATCGGCTAAAAACACTTTTAAATATTTTGAACTGAGGACCTTTAAATAATATGGAATTTTGGTGGCTAATTGAAGTATATATCGGAATTCATGTTTTTACACTTTTTTCTTGCATGAAAAAAATCCAAATTTGCTATAAATAGTTCAAAATTATATTTAAAAATGTATTTGCATTAATAATTGTAAATCACATATGTGGTGTAAAATTCATTACACTACGTTCATTATTTTCGGTTTAACGAAGAAATAACCTTAATTATCGATGTTAAGATTTGATGTCGATCTATGTAAGTAAATAGTATTTTATCATTTTCACGTTATTTTTTTCAAATGTATTAGGATAATATGATAATTACAAAATGTACCAAATCAATATTGGAAAAAATGATTATTTAATAAAATGAAAAAGTTGGATGATTAGTATTCGAATTCTTGGGTTTTCGTGTTTTTGTGTACTTTTTTGTAATTTTGTATGTAGAAAACATACATTTGGATAGTCTAAAAATAATCAAATTTACCAAATTATTCTCAGAAAATAGTTTCTGAAATAAATTAAAATAGTTAGACGGGAACCTTTATTTATATTATTCGGATTATCCGAATAAAATGTTTTCAGATATCTGGTTTGGGATATCCGGATGATATTGTGATCCCAGTATATCTGACTTTACTAGTTGTTATTACTGATATGACGATTTTTTCATTGTTTTGTATAACATTTTCAGAGTTATATACATGTACAAAAAATAAGAAAAATTAAATAAAATATCGTGCAACTATTTTTCATTCATGAAGATGTTCCACTGCGTTATACGCATAATTAATATATATATATTTTATTTTTTTTTTGCTGTAAAAGTTACTCGGTACGTTTATAATGTATATCTACTAAAATTCAACATCTGTTCTGAACGCATAATATCTTGACTTTTATGTTGTATATTTTAATATTTAAAATAAACGAAACAATGTAGCTCAAAAATATAATCTGATTCATGTATATTGCTATATAATATGTTCAATTGTACATAATGTGTTTCAACGTTGAATAAATTTACAAGATGATTAGACTTTATAGCAGCGATAGATTAATAAAGCTACAAACTATTGGATAACCTATGCATTTCACGAGTTTAATAAGTTCTGAATATTACACATTCCATAATATTAATGTATATGATACATATAGAACTAGAAATTTGAGTTCGGAAAATGTGCATACATTTTACTATCTACACACATATGACTTACTGCAGTATATTGTAAAATGTGATCAATAATATTTGTTAACGTCAATATTATTTTTATCAGCGTAAACACTAGTATCACTAATATAGTTGTTTGTAACATAAAAGAAATATCTAACACATAGGTAGTGTAAAATATAATCATCTTAAACATCATCTTAAGGATTTCACTCTGATTTTTAAACATTAAAAACAAACTAGAATTTTTGATTTCTTTAGTTCATTAAAAAAAATTCCTATTGGACCTGTATCGATGTGATGACTCTTGGTTTTCCCCCGCGTATGGGGAAACAACTTCAATTTATTTTACTTATATACTTAATAAGTTTCATTGTCAAAATCAAAAAAAATTACTGGAAAAATATCAATAAATTATATTTTACTGAAAATTCAAAATAAATCTATAGTTTTATTAATAAAAATTTTTATTTAAAATAATAATATTATATAAATATAACAATAACATATATCTAATTAACAAAAATAGCGGGAAATTAGGATCGATATTTGCAAAGCAATAATGACGTACCATGGGGTCATTAAGAAATAAATTGGATAGTAAGTGAGAAATGTAAAAGGGCACACAAGACGATCCAGTGTGATGTTTAAGACACCGAAATTTAATAACTGAATGTAGAGAAGGGGAATCAATTTAATTGGAGTCTTCATTGGATAGCTTTGAGTGGAAGAGAATATTTGCCTGATGCTTTCGACTTATAAGGCCAAAAAGACCTAACACAGTCAAGTCAGGTGTATAATCATAAGGCAAGCAAGGAACATAAAGTTGGAAATCAACCATGCGGAGGAATTTTCTCTGGACACACTCGATCATATTGCTAGTAACAGATATATTGGAATCTCGGAGGACAGGGCAGTAGTTAAAATTTAGGCGAATAAGCGAACTGTAGAAAGACTTGAGAGGATTTTGAAGGCAAAAATCTTGATATATATATAACTAACAAAGTCAAGGAGTTTATGTGCTTTACAGCAGGCCACTTAAATATGAAGCAAAGGACAGACATTTTTTGTGAGAGTGAACCCAAGGTCACAAATGTAGTTACCGGCGGATTTAATTGAAATATCATTAATGGAATAAGAGAAAATGATGGAGGAATGAAGATGAAAAAAAGTCATAACTAAGCTTTTCTGGATATTGAGGGACAGGTTGAGATATTCGCCCTATGGTACCAATCGATCAGAATCAGCGTTCAACAGTAGGTAGTCAGAAAGGGAATTTCTACGGAGATATAGTTTCATGTTATCAGCAAAAATGAGTAGTATGGCTTGAAGAGGAACGGATGTAGCAGAATTAAAAAAAAAGAAATAGTGACAGGACCTAACCTAACCTTTAAAACGCCAGAAGAGGGAGAAAATACAATTGCTGAAGAACCAAGGATGAAGTTGAATTGAACACAATCAGTGAGATAGGAGCATAACCAATACCAATTAGGAAATAAATGTTTATATTTAAATAATTTGAATATAATTTAAATTTATAGAATTTAACTTTTATTTAAATTTATATAATTTATTGATATATAGTAATAAGGGATTTTGTGTATATATATTTATATCAGTAAATAAAAACAAATATAAAAATATGTATTAGTTTTACTGTCTAAGCTGAATAATAATTTATAATTAATTTTGTAATATAATTTTATTTTTGAATTGTATCTGAAGTTAAAAACACATATAACATATATACTCATACACACATATACACATATGTGTATATTCAAATATATAATTTTCGAATATATTAAATAAACCTTTGAATATTTTTTCAAGACATTTAATAATATATAATATTGAATAAAATTACACGGAATATAAATATAATATCTACTACCCACATAGCATTATAATATTTTGAAAATATTTTGAAAATATTTTAAAGGAAATTATATTATTTTCAAAATATTTTTTAATGATTGGTAAGAAGTTGTGGAAATATTTAAAAAATATTGTAGCAATATTTTTTGGCCAAGAAGTTTACATTTCTAAAATATTTTCTTGTAATATTTTCAAAACATTTCCTTATAATATTTCCAAAACATTTTCTTGTAATATTTCCAAACATTTTCTTGTAATATTTTCAAAACATTTCCTTATATTTCCAAAACATTTTCTTTGAATATTTTCAAAACATTTGCTTTTAATATTTTCAAAATGTGAACTTTTTGGCCAAAAGTTTTGTATTCTCAATTATTTCTGCATTATTTTAACAATGACCAACAAGTCATTTTTTTCATATAAAAGTATAACTATTGTGTAGGTTCGTGCATACATATAAAACTCCAGGTCATTAATCCATACTCCTATATAAAACTGAATGATAGATAGGTATAAATTATGCAAAAAAAAAAATAAACTATATATTTAATCATAATCATTTAATCTTTATTTTACTACAAAATAACTTATATAGGTATTCAATATGAAAATTAATATTTTCATGTTAATATACATAATGTATAACAATATTATTGAA
>JAIPRL010013115.1:0-11014 GCA_025469235.1 Pemphigus obesinymphae
CTTAACTCTAAATTAAACCGTTATAGAGCGTTAGCTATGCCAGATTTCCATTTGTGAAACTTTTGCGACCCGTTCCCCTCTACACCCTCCATCTAAGCGATACCAGTCCATAGTATCTTAGTCCGTGTCTATGATTATATATAAATATTCTGTGGTGATATCATTAACTCCGGGACATCAGTGTAGCCGCCGAATATTTTACGTGCTATGTTGGTAGCACGGGATAACATCACAAATTAACGGCATCGTCCATCATTGAATTCAAATTTTCCATTTACCAAACTACAAAAGGTAAATACCTTTAATATTTTCACCTTCAATATTTCAAACTTAAATCTCCAAAGGTTTTTTTTTTTATACAAAAGACAATTTCCAAGATTCAAGGCAATACGATTGCACGTTCAATAAAGTACAATACAAACGAATAACATTTTAATGACGTATTCAAAAAGAAATAATATAGGTACACCTAATATAATATTGTAGTATTTTATATTTCATAGTAAATTCTCGTTTTGGAGGATGTCGGCGAAATAAATGTGTAATGAAAAACTTGCATTAACATTTCTCATTTTAACTCTCATGACGAAAAACTTGAAAAAATTTAGAGCTTACGACCATACCTACCTATTCGATTTTAACAAAAATATGTTTTTACCGTTTTCCCTTATAACTTTTTGGTTTTTTCTTACGTGTTTATAAAAATATTAAAAAAATAAGCTCTCAAACTTACCAATTATGTTTAAAAATAGTAAAATTTGTAACAGACAAAGCACTCCTAATATAATTTTGGGGTACCTATCATAAAAATCATAAAAATGTTATTGGCGCTAGACCACTTATGATTATTTACTTTTGATTTTTGAATTGAATATATTATATAAACGTTTTTCAATATTAGTAATTTTTATTTTTCTTATATTGCCCATTTAGAACCCCTAAAAAATAGATTCGCTGACATCCTCCCAAAAATACTTCTAACTAATCACAGAAAATGAGAAATTCCCAAACCATACCTGAACCATTGATTAATTAATGTAATTAATCAATATTTGAACTAACATTATAGCAATGTTATAACATACGACGTTTTAGGATTTATGAATATAAGAATATTATGCCCTCAAGTATCAGGAATCATACAGGTCTATCTAAATGAATAGGAATATCCAATTAACTTCTTTTTTTTTGATATAGTATTTCTAGAGCATTTTCTAGGAATGTTCTGTTCTATTAGGGATTAGGATAGATATACACTTTATATATTTATTTTTAAGAGATTGTGTACAGGCAATTTTAATTTAAAATTAAGCAAATGTATCTTTTAAATGTAATATACATTTACCATAACAGCATGCGAGTAGGTACATTAATTATCCATTGAAGTATCCAGTTAGCTATGTTATGATAGAATATCCATATTTTTCAAACAAATTATTTATTACTTTCTGATTGTAGTCTGAATAAAAATTGATAAATAAATAAATTATGGTACAACATAAACTGAGGACATCAACTATGCTGTGTGGCAGAGCTTTTTTCAATAATTTATATTCAAACACTTAAATCTGTGTTGAAAAAACATAAAATATTCAAATTAAAAAAATATCTTTGTAAACAAAAACTTTACACTACGGTACAGTAATATTATATTCTCATACTTTATAAAGTACTTCATTTTGCTGCATAATTTACAAACTAAATTCCAGAATACTTTATACAAAACGGGAATAATTAGAAAAAGTCATAACTTTTTCTACTTTTGCCGTTTGCTTCCCAGAGTTGGAGACAATGACATCCCCTCTCGCAGGACAGCCCTAACCGGGAGGGAAACTAGCCACTAGGTTCATAGAAAGCATGAACTTGTTTTAATATTGTTAAAATGAGAGTGCTCTTAATTATTAATACGTAGGTATTATAGAAAATTTGAAATTAGCAATTCAAAATTGTATACTTTATCAATGGTGATTAGGGTACATATATGTTCAATCTGGTGTTAAGCTATATTAAATCAGAATATACAAACTTAAATTTTAGGTATTAATACAGTGAACTGTTCCAATTTTTTTTTTTTAAATGTTTTATACTGAATATTATGGCATTTACTGTTCAAAAGAATCTACCGAACGTAAAAAAAAAAAAAAGATGGTAAAAATGTATTTTTACACCAACATTTTTCTACATACTGTGTTTATACTTAAGAGGAATTTTTAAGGGTTTCTAAATAGGCAATTTTATTGAAAAAGTTTATTAAAAATGAAAATCTAATAATTGAAACTTCTATATGCATTTTTAAAAAGACTAATAATTAGTCCAATTACTATATAATTTTTTACTATGTTTGTTTTTTATGAATAGAATTAGATTGAAAATATTAATTTTACATTTCTCATTTATAACTAGTTACAAAGATATTAGAAACATGAAACAAAAATCAAAAGATAAAATTATTTAGTGCCTTATGGAGCCGTTTTTCAATATGCAATATAAAATTATTTTAAAATTTAAAGATTGTAAAAAACCTTTGTAAAGCATTAGATAATGTTGTTATCTAGGTATAATTTGTTTTTCATTTCATATTTATAAATGTTTGTAAGTTGTTAAAAATAAGAAACGCTAACATCTTAATAAGTCAAAAAAAAAAAATGTATGGATGAAATCCAAGTAATACTTATAAAATGACTCAAAATAGATTTTATGGGAAAAATCCAGTTGAGTTTACTTAACTAGTTAAATAATAATTTATCATTTTGTTATGTATTTATTTTTGATTTTTTGAACTCTAGATTTTATGTTTGGATATAATAGCCTATTTATAGCCAAATTCATGTTATACTAATATACATTTTAATGTAGACACAATTGGTACTTACTTTACCAACTTCTCAGTGTCATTTTCTTGAATATAAATTATATTGTAATTTATCATTAAAACTTTCCCGTTTTATGAAAATGACTTCTTGTGTGCGCATTTTTTACTATAAAATGTATATGAATATATTGGTACTGAAGAAAAAATACATAATATATAAAATTATGCACATACACTACAAATTATTAGTAAATCAGGACAATTTCAATAAATATAATTAAAAATTATCCAAATTTCATTAATAAGTTGTACATAATATAAACTAATAATACATTTGTGTTTTTTGCATCCTATCATCTTAATCAGTAAGCTGCTAATGTATGTACATGTATCAATATAATTTAGTGTCACTTATAAAATCCTTTTATTATTAACAGTTTGATTTAAACTTTAAAATATTTTATAAATATAATATGTGCAATATTTAATTTAATTCATATATTAACAATGATTACATTATTCTAGAAAAGTATTTTGATCAAACTCGGTCATATGTATAAGATTTTCTATCTTATCAAAGTAAAAACTTATATCAAGTTATAATGATACATGTTTTAATTCATAATTTCCTATAATAAATATTACATAGTTTATTTATGCTATCTTCAAAATTACTGAAACATATTATGTAATATGTTAGACGTATATATATATATACACACACACACAAAATAGTCATGCTTCATTATAAATAATATTTAATATATTAAAAATGTACCTTTTTTTTAAACAAAAATCATAAGATTTTACATTTAAAGTAGAAATGTTACAAATTGTTACTAAAAAAATTCATACAGATATAATTATTATTAGTTTCCCCTCAAAAATTCTAAAAAATAAATATATAGGTATATACTTTCAATTTAACGGAATGTAAATAACTGTTTGTACCATTTTTAAATAAAATAAAAAAAGAAGTAACTAAAACATTAAAACATTAAAACAAAAAAAAAAAAAAAAAAAAAAAATGCTAAAAGGCAGTTTCCTCATTTAAGTACATAAATTAACATTGCTGTTAATTTATTTAAATAAAAAATGGTGCAGATCCGATACATTATTACTACATATTTATATACAAACATACATCATATATAATTATATGTTTTTTTTTGTCCTTGAATGTAAGTTTCCCTTATTCCTCCCTCATTTTAATTCAGTTTTTAATGAATCATAATTCTTAGAAAAAAATTACCGCCTAAAGTGCACTTTTATTATTATTTCATACCATTCAGACATCCCTCTATTCCCATAAACCTTAAACATATATAATAATTATTAATTGTATTTACAGTCAAATATTTCAAACGTAAAATTACTAAGTTGAATAAAACAAATTAGAATATTACAGGCTTAATTTATTTTGTTGTATAAAATCTAAGTATAAAAAAAATATATTTACGAGTTTTCAATGTATGAATTAAAATAAATAAAATTGTTGTCCATTAAAAAAAGGTGAAATATTTTATATGTAAATAAAATGTAAAATTATAAATTTGAATTACATCATTAAGTTTGATAAATATAGAGTTATCTCTTTTTAATTTATTTAGTTTCTAACAGGTTTTCACCAATATCAAATTGTCACTAAGACTGTAAACCTATGGTGGTCCATTGGGCTTAAATTATACCAGTTAATGAATTAAAAAAGTTTTTTCAACTTAGTTGCCATTAGCTTCTGCAGCTACAGTAACTGTCTGGCCTTCATTTTTGAATTTTTTTACAGGTGGTTCATCGGGTGCAGGTAGACTAGAAGAGTCCTCTGTTAAAGCTTCAGCAAGTGGCGTTTGGGCCGATTCTGATGTTGTTATGGAGTCGTTGGTGATGTCATCTTCAGACTTGTCACGAGAATCCTCTTCAATGTTTAGTTGATGACCATTTGAAGGTGGTAACGGCTCAAGATTGCTTTCATCAGATATTGGTTCATCCAACTATAATAAAAAAAAAACATGAGTAAATATATTAAGTAATATTAACAAAATAATATATATACCTTGGTCTGATTAACATTGCCATTAATATGAGCATCGGCCTTTGTTTGTTCACTAATTGGCTTCTTAGAAGCTTCTGGAACACTACTCAAGAGTTCAGGTTTGAGTTCACTTGCCACATAATGTGTCCACAAAGCTAATTCAACTGAATGTGGATTCCATGTATTTTCACTACCTAATAATTTAAAAAAAATATAACAAAATTAGTTAAAAAATATATAATCTATAAAACTATATTGAATATTATTGTGTAAACTTACATTCACCGTTGAGTCTTTCCACAGTGTTCTGAATGTGATCGACAAAATTCAAATACTCTTTAGCAGTATAATCAATTCCTTCAATAGCTGGAATCGCTTTAAGACATTCATCAGCCATAAAGGGAGCTTTGTCTGGTGCAGCAGCTGCCAACAAAGCTAAAAAAAAAAAAAAATAATAATATAAAATTATAATACTTTTAAATTAAATTCAATATATAATTTTTTTTACATTTAGGCATATCATATTATATTACCTGAGGCCATTGTGGTTCCAACACCTTTCAGATTACTAAGAGCTGTAATAGCAAGTCCTAAATTGGGTAATTTTTTGAAAGCTTTCTTTGTTTCCGCCATAACAGCACGTGGTGTATTTACTTTTATTAAATAATTCAACTGGGGGAAAGTCTTTCCTCTCTACAATAGAAAATCATTATTAGTAATTATTTTATTTAAATTTGAGGTATAAAAATTAATATTTACAGTTTGCTTCCATTTCATTAATTGGCAAAGTTCTTCGTGATTTAAATGTGCATCTTTTCCTCTGGACTTGATTTTTCCAGGTAGTTCATTCTGATACCTATTAAATAGAAAAGAAAAAAAATATGAATTAAAAAACTATAAATAAATCATTTAATTGATTCTAATTAATACACAGAAATGTTAATAAAAAATAATTTCCTAGACAAATTTGCTGTCTTATTTCATATATATCCACATGTTATTCGTTGCACACTGACGTTAACCAAGTAAATAACTAAAAATTAAAACATCTGAAAAAGATTTAACCAAATACTAGTTTTCTTTAAATTTATAAAACATACTGTTTACCTACTATAAGTATGTCAACACATATCAGTGGCAGATTCGAGGGGGCGATGTGATGATTGCCCCTCCCCATGTAGTTTTTTTTTATTATTATTTGAAAGTATAAGATTAATTTTAAACTGGCATAGTTAGATGCTCTTCAAATTATATCTATATTTTTAGAAGGAGGGGTAAATACATATTATCCTCCCTTACTTGCAAGTACTGATTATCTTTATTCCATAAATATCCCTATTCACCCCATCCTTAAATTAGCTTCAGATCTGCCCTTGATAAATTTATGAAAGTATTGTATAAAGTATGTTATTCAGGTATAATCCCAAGGATTTTGTGCTACCGTCATATACGAGATCCCAAGTCGCCCGGCATGTGAAACTTCTGATATGTTTGTGATATTTGACTAGATGTTTTTGTGAAGAAACTATAAAAACTTCAAAAGCACATAAGGCAGCTAAATGTGAGTAAATACAATTAAAAATATAATTCTCATTACCTAAATATTATTAATAATATTACAACACATATTATTTTTTTATTTTGTATCAAGGTATACAAAACCAATATAATAGGTATTATTAAATAATATACTACATAACAGTGTCAAGTAGGTAGTATTTAAATTTAAAAAAAACTAGCTATTGTTATTATTAATTGATTTATAATTAATGGTTTTTTATGGGTCAAAATCGATCATTAAAACGTGCTACGATACCTACACATATAATATCTAATGATAGTTTATATTATAAATAACACCTATATAATGTATTATGTTAGGCGATTAAAATACCATTTAGTTTTATTGACTGTCCAGCCCATATAGAGCTATTAAAATAAATTTTTTTTTTTTTATCTCTAAAGCAATATATAATACTAATTTGATTAATTGGCGTACAAATGAAATCAATTGATTCATAAACGCAAATTAGAATATTGCCTAAATACTACCTTATTCATTGATATATATTATTATATACCTATTATTAATTTACAAACACAAGAAACGAAGTGAAAAATAAAAATAACCGTGATTAAATATCAGAATTCTATGAATATAAATTAAGGGTTTTTACTATACGTTGAATATATGTACCTGGTAGGTAGGTACCCGTTTAAAAATAAAAATATTAAATTAACCGCAGCAGGTAATGGTTTAAAATTTAAATAATCGATATATTATGGTTATTTAAAATGGTGAAATTTAGTTTTCTCGTATGGTATACAAGTAATATATATTCTTAAAATAAACCCCGAGTCGAGTATCAGCCGTGTATAATATAATATGGACGACGAACCGTAGCTCGTAGGACAGTAATCAAGGGAAAAACAAAAATAACAATAACACGTGTACAAAGAGCTCATATTATCACTACACAGTACTAATAATATGTATTGGTGTTGAGTTACTTGTAGAATTATTTATAAAAAATAAAAACCCAATTTCTATAAAATAATTTGTTTAAATTACAACAAATGCGTATTTCGAAAACAATGTTTTCATCTTCAGTGTCAAACAACTACCAGTTATAATAATAATACGATTAAATAAAATGGTGAATTTAGGTTTTGTCATATAGCATACAGCACGGACTAAGATACTAGTATCTTAGTCCGTGGCATACAGGTAATATATTTTCAAAATAACCCTCGAGTCGAGTATCATATTATATATATATATATATATATACACATAATATGGACGAACGTAGTCCGTAATAAAAGGAAGGGAAAAACAAAAATAACAATAACACGCGCATGGCTAAATATTTAGCCGTGCAAAGAGCTGATATTATCACCGCCTAGTAGGTACCAATAATAATAATAATAATAATATGATAATGGCTCTCGGTGTATCAATTTGTCTGGGTAAATCAAAAACGTGTCGACACCGCGAACGCCCTGTACCGTCGGTTACCGATACGCGCTCATTATCATAATTTTCGGAATACTTCACCTAATAATACGGGCCAGCGGCAGGCACGCGCGTGCGCGCAATGGACATACAAAAGGTCCCGCATTTTCAAATTGTTCGTTTTTTTTTCTTTAAATTTATTTTTCATTTTTGAACGCGGGTACAGACGAATTTTCGGTAAAATCACTCCGGACCGTCATGGAAAAATCCGCGTTTAAGGTGTATATGCACACGGTTTTTTTCGTGTCGTACACAAACACGCGTTGAAAAAAAAATATAATATACACAACGCAACGGTGCGTTTTCTCCACAAAGAAATCGTTAACGTCATCACGGCCTCGATTGGGTATGCGGTAACGGCGGCGGCGGCGGCGGCAACAACGTCGGCGGGGCGACCGCCTCTCTTGCCAACCTAACCGCGCGCACTGCGCGTATACAGAGCGTGCCGAATGCGCGTTGCGAAACCCCACGGAAACGGGACGCCGAAAGCGCAATTATTATATATATCGTGTAGAACCCACATCACAATACCAATAAATAATCGTAATGTGACACACAAACGCGACACGTTCCTCTCCATTCGGCACACGCGCGAACAATATTAATAATAATCATCGTTAAGAGTAGGTATAATATTTTAATCGTCATCGTGTTATTATCCACTCACCAGTTGTCCAGTTTGACCAGATCTTCGGGCTTTTTCGTCTTGCTCTCGGCCTTTAGACGTAAAGCTTGCGGGTACAGCGACAGAACGTGCTCGAACTGGTTGGAGGAACCCTGGACGAAAAACGTGGCCGTGTCCATGGTTCTGCGTGCGGTTATTATTCTTACTGTGGCGTTGACGACCGTGAAACGCACGCGTGACGGTGTTACGTCGACAAAAAAAAAAAAAAAAAGAAGAAAAATCGGAACCCTGCTCGACTACAAGACGGAGATTTCGAACGATATCACAATGTACCGGGTGGTCGCCAAGTTCACATGCTATATGGAATCGGCGGTTATCAAACCGAGTTATGAAATTGCCTACGGAAAAATATGAAATAAAATTCATGAAAAAAAAAAAAACAAAACAAAAGCAATACAATATTATTATAGTTATTATACCATGATATTATGTTATACTCGTACCTAGTCTCTCGACGACCGGGAACCGTTCACCGATTGAGTACGGTGTTGTGTTTTCGGACGTTTCTATTGATAACAACGGAAAAAATTAATAATATAATATTATCCGTGATGCCTCTTAAATATTATTGGACATGAGAGTTACCGAGAGAGAGAGAGAGAGCAGCAACAGTAAAAAAAAAAAAAAAAAGAACGTCGTTTTATTTATTTTATATTATGCGTGTGTACGGTGTGCTGCGCCGCGGCATATGCGGTTCGATACGAGACTCGGGCACACTGGTGCGGGCAAAAACGGCGACGGCAATAGACGCACACGAACGCGCCGTGTCGGGGCCCCAAAATCCGGCGTCGGTTGCCGGCGCGCGGCGGTGGCGACGGTTGTGGCGATGGCGATGGTGGTGGTGACGGTAGTGGTAGTGGTGGTGGTGGTGGCGGTGGCGGCGGCAGCGTTGTCGGTGTGCCGCCCGACCACCGGGAACGGCGAAGCGAGGTGAAGGGGACAAACACACACACACAAACGAGCGCACACCGTATCAAATGACCTCCGCCGCCGCCATCCGCGAACACGGGTGGGACCGGTCGGCGGCGGTGGTGCGCGGGGTCCTTTGTGCGGCGCAATATAGGGGAAAGACGACGCCACCACGCTCGTCGCCTGTCGTTCGCTCCGACGGCCGCCGCCGCCGCCGGTTGGTCGGTTATTACACCGCCGCCGTTAGCAGCCAGCTAGCTAGCTGCCGCTCGGTTTCGGGTTTTACGTTTCTCTCGTACACAACAACAACAACGACGACGACGACGATAATAATAATATAACATTATAACGTTGTACGCGAGTAACAAAACGATACTGTTTACAACGCCTGTATTTTCGTTAACGATTTTCCCCCGTCAAATGGCTCATCAGCTGATCGAACGGAAAATTTTGAACTTACGGTTATGTAAGCCGGTTTTTCGGGGAAAACGTTCCGGATATACCTTTATTATGATAAAAATTCGTATTTGGCCGGCGAGCCGCGCGCGCGTGATACCATCCATTGCCGCCGCCGCCGCCGCCGCCGTGGTTATATCCGCACGGCTAGGGGTTTTCAAAATGCGTACCTATATTTTCTTTCCTCGTGCGATTAGAGAATTCGTTTTAAAATCGCATTTTTCACAACACACGCGTGTTAATTATAAAAAATAAATATACCCGTACTATATGAAACAAACATATCGCACAATATTTATAATAAAAAAAAAATAATGCGCGCTTTATTCGTTTTCATATTTTTTTGGTTTTTTTTTTTTTTTTTTATTACTCATTTGTAATGTTACGGTCGAAACGATAATATAGTTGTTACCAATGATTTTCTTTCGAATACTCTCCACACATATGATTCTTTTTTAATATACATGTATTTATTTTTTTGAATTAATGATTAATTTTTTAATTTTAAATATATTACATGATAATTATTATGGAAATAAATTAAAATATAATAACGACGGTCGCGATTGCGTTAAGTTTTTCGGCTCGTGAATATTAATTCAAATAAAAATATAACTTGTCGAACGCATTGGCAATTAATTGTTATGTAACTTTTCCTGTCAGTTCGTTTTTTTTCCATTCTGAACGTTTTTTTTTTTCCTGTACTGTTAATTTGTATTTTGTATATAAGTAGGTACAGCCTACTACATATATAGACGTAAACTGGGTGGGGGTCAAAAGGGGTGGCTCTGCCACATCTGACAAAACGAAGAGGCAAAGCCCCCCTTGATATTTTGTACATTTTTCAAATTTGCATTATTTTCATTTTAGATTTTTACTTTATGTGAATAGTGACTATGATGATTGCAGACCGTTAGGGCCTATGAGTATTCGAAAAATAATAATTCTGAGTGAAATTTAGTTTTTTTTTTGTCAATGGCAGGGACGTAGCCAGGGGGGGGGGTCCATGGGGTCCCCCCCCCCCGAAATGTCATCGACGACATTTTTTTAGAATCTGAGTGGAACGAAAAAGCTAGTGTTTTCACAATTTTTTTTATTTTATTGTAC
>JAIPRL010013116.1:0-11013 GCA_025469235.1 Pemphigus obesinymphae
GTTGGTTATTACCTTTAGTGGCTTTGGCGTAATTCATTGGGGCGGGTTGTGGTTCTGTTGCCTGGGAGGGTTGTGGGTTTGAGAAATTGATTTTTATTGGGGTTTCGGAATTGGTTGGTTTGATTGGCTTATAGGCTTCTGTGCTTTTGATGTGGTCGTAATATGGGCAGCTTCGAAAGTTGGTGGTGTGCGCGCCGCCGCAATTGCAACAGGCGGGCTCCTGCTCTGGGGTTTTGGCGCAGTCTACGGCTTTGTGTTGGCCTGCGCATTTTACGCAACGAAGGTCGTTACTGCAGTTTAGAGAGCTATGGCCAAACCGCTGGCATGAAAAGCATTGAGGAGGACCTTTGCTTTTGAAGGTTTCTACTTTAATTTTTAAGTACCTAGAAGATGTCTGTTAGATCGTAAATGTTTTTAGAGTTTGGCATGTTGTTTAATATTACTAGGCAGATCGGCATAGGTTTATTGGGGGGCCCGAATCGTTTTATGAGTTTAATATTTAAGTTGAGGAGCTCCAATTCACATTGGAGTTCTTCGGGGGTTATGTCCGTGGGAATCCCTTTCAAGACTACCTTTAGTGTGCGTTCTTCTGGAAGTTTGGCCGATACGAATGCAATTTTGTTTAGCAGGAAGATATTTTGGATAGTGCGAAATTGTTCATGGCTTTTGATTGAACATGAAATGCATTTATTACCAACGATTCAACTTAAACTTTTGTTAAAATTAATTAAGCTGTGTCAACGCAGACTTCATCCTGAATTTCTGGAATGCCAATAATCACAATAAAATTTTCCAAAGCTTTTTGTTTCAAAATATTTATACGATTTCCCAAAATAGTGATTTTATTGTTCAACTTGATATTTTGTTTTTTTTTAGCACTCGATTTTCCTCCCTCATTTGTTCCATTTCCGATAATATTACTTTCAATTGCTCTCCGAAATTGCATAATTTTTCACTCATGAAATATACTGATTCCGTTAGATTTAGTTAGTTTTCATTAGAAGAGATATTTTTATTTTATTTTGTAAAGTTTTAACCTATGTTGGAAACTCCGTATTGTCATTAAACTTGCATTTGCTGCAAGCCCATTTTAATTTGGCGACTTTAAACATTTTGCAAAGAGCTGATTCTCTCAAACCCACACACATAAAGTGATAAAACTCTTTGCATGATGTATGTACATTCTAAAGGGTCTTCTTCAAAAAAAAATCTTCGTTGCACGAGTTACATATCATCCTGATTTAAAATGTATATAAATCGAAATAAATCTAATTGAATTAATTTAAAATAAAATAATAATTATAAATTTTAAATTAATTTAATAAAAGTGCAGATACAAAGTTTTGAACACTACGTATAACGAAAAGATAAGCAAAATTATACTCAGACAATTATGATATACGTGTAAACTCCTGGATAAACGAATGATAACTGAAAGCTATATAATATATATATTATATATATATATATATATATATATATATAACTTTGTAGTTTGTAGCTATATACAATTTTTTACATTGTATTTTTATTCTTTTGCAGAATCAATTAAAAAAGCATTTTCATATTTTAAAGAACATTAGTAATTTGGAATTTGAAATTCCTAAATAAAAATTCAAAAAAACGAAAATATCATATTGTTTTATTCATAATATCATTCTTCTAAGATCAAAAATGAAAAATTGTGTATTTCCGTTCACTTTGAAATAACCATTTGGAAGCATATTTGGTATGTCAAAGTTAGCTATTAACTATAATATCCATATACATATACTGCATCATAAATAATCCAACTTTTTTAAACATGCAGTATATGACTAAAAAAAAAAAATGTTTTTTTTTCTTTTTCGTTGTTTTTATCTGTTGAACTTTTCACAAATCATTTCACAGAATCAGAATTCAGAACCAAATCACTAAATTTGAACAACTAAACTAAATCACTGCTTTTTTTTTTAAAAAAAAAAAGTGCTATTTTCCATTCAATTATTTTAATTTTTTTAAACTGGGATGAATCAATTCGCATGATTGTTGAAGATGATAGTTACAGAAAATCAATTTTAATTCTAAATCAATATATAATTTTAAATTTAAAGGAATGTTTTAAACTTTATATTATTAACATACTGATTAAAATAATCTCTGTTTATAATATAACATAAATGCATTTCTAAAAATTAAATCTTATACACATATAATATGAATATGAAAATAATGGAGTACTCAATTTATTTCCTTGGGTAAATAAATGACATTCATTAAGTAGAAAAATGAATTTATTGAAATAGGAATATAGTATTTTTATATAGCGAAAAATATACGTACGGGCCCTATACACCTATTGTTTTCCAGTTTTTTAATTATCAAAATATGGTCACCCTGCATAGTTATTACATCATCCATAATTTTTTTATGTTTTTTGTATACCTATATACAGATATAATATATTTATTGTTTATTAGTTATTAACTTATTACTTATACATTACAGTGATATATTCATCGATGGTCTGCTGCGTTGGTGTACATATACGTAAGTATACGTGTAAGACACTTGTGGGACATGCAAAATCTCATGTAAAATCATAGAAGGTATACGTATTTGCACGTTTTACTGGTATACTCACTTAGGCAGAGGATCGGCAGACGAGTCAATATTTCCGTTGTATCTCGTAGTCGTCGTCGTATATATCCATACATATATATTATATAGGTACACATTAAATGTCAACTGCACCTATTGTTGTGTTCATTATGTTTTATAATACCTGTGTGAATATGATACAGTACACCAGAGCTCTCATTGTTTTGCGCTGGCCATATGTCCACATGAAAAATACATCAAATAATCTAAAATAATAATCATATAAAAGCTTGTAGACTATAGGTATACACACAGTCGGAGATGCTGTACCTACTGTACTAAACAGTTGGGTGGGATGAATCTCTGCAAGTTCGAATGTGTCAAAGTCCGAGAAAATAGATGCTAGTTGATAGACCACTTGAACGGTGATTGGGATATTATTATAAAAAAATCGAAAATCAATTTTGAATAGAATTCGATCAATATAATTTAATATAATAGGTTTGCTTTGTTCTAACAATTGTTGAGTAGGTACAATGGGTGTACTTATACTTCACTGAAATATACAATATGGAAAGACATGTTATTTACGTTATTAGGTGGTATTTTTTTTTTATCCCGAGTTCTAGCTCGATTTTGGTAGACGTTTCGAGTTTTAGTGGGAAACTGGTAAAATATTGCATAAAAAAAAAATACGCAAAGCATACGTATATATTTACCCGGAATACGACAAGTCTCCTCTTTTCATGGCTGCTTAACAATCAATCTTTTATTCAAAACGTATAGAAAGTATTTTTTTTTTTTTTTTTACCCGTTTTGGTTGGTTTTTTTTAATTTTCGGAAGATAGGGTACTGAATTTAAAATTTTAGAATCTTAATTTTTCTTTAATTATCTATGATTTTAAGACATTACTCCGACAAACACGTATACATATATAGTGATTCATACCAAAGGTTTATCTTCAAAATATATCTCCGAAAAAAAACCATCAATATATCAAAATTAATGGATTTTTCATGCTACTCCGTGCACAATATAAAAATAATATTATATTGTTCCACGGTTTCACCGTCCGCCATAATCAACCTCCGCGTTCCATCTAACTATACGGCACAGCACAGTCGCGTGTACAGCCGCGAAGATGCGTATATAACCACAAACGGGCGTGACCGCGTTTACATCGGTGTTATATTGGCAATCGGTTACCGCGGTTATAATATACGCACGTGTGCTTTTCCTTAACTATACAACAAGCACACACAAACCTATAGGTACCCACGGTGACCGAACTGACCCTTTCCGCGAGACTTGACTCCCGCACCACTTGTAATATAACCCAAATTGTTCGTATATATATATCTATATATAATACATAGTCCTTTGTCATGCCAGCAGGATTAAAGTCGAGTTATTATAATTATACTATATATAAAATATAGATTATTGCACACTAATAATATAAATTATGACAATTTATTGAAAAAAAAAAAAAAAACAAATGATATTCAGACTATCTAACGTAAAAAAAGTTATTTTAATTAATTTAATTAAAATTTACATTATCAATTATTAGAACCATGATTTAGGGAATTTGGCATTTATATATACAATAAACGGTTACTATATTTATACAATAAACATGTACGTATATAGGTACTGCGTATATAGGTACTTACAGCGGTTGATACATAGTAATAATAATATAATAATAATTTTATTATTATTATTATTATTATTATAGATTGAATTCTACACCTACCGGGTATAACTCTTTGTAAAAGTGCAACTCCTCTTATGTGGAATTATTTTTGAGTGTAATTCGTATGCCTCGATTTATATATTTTATCAGGATCCGTAATAGTCGGTATAACCCGTCTAATTCATTTGCACCCTTGGGGACCGTTACGTTTTTAAATTTGTTGGTGTTATTAAAACTACGGAAACACAGATATGTTGCCCACATACTTTTTTTTGAGGTTATCTCTATGGAATACTTGCTGCAAAATACTGATTACCCAATAATATTCACGATAATATAAAAGTTGCACATTGTAGATATCACACATTGTTCAATTAATTTTTTTAAACCCCTCATCTGGTCAAATGTATGACGTCACCGAGGGCACAGATGAATTAAACAGGTTATAACTGAAATTATTTTAGGAAATAATAGTTATTTAATTCATTTTAAAAATATATTGTCTGCTTCGCTTTTCATAGAAGATATACCTTTACTTTTAAAGTATTACTGTTGAATTGGTTGACAAAGTACCTAGGCAGATAATCCAAAAATTTATTAATCTTAGAAATAGTACTATTCTTGGGTTTTTATAAGATCTCGAACGTCGTTTTGCTCTGTTCTCGCCTGGCTAGTTTATTTGTTATTTTCTAATTTATAAGAACTATTTTCATGTTATTTCCCTTATAAAATTTAGTTTTTCGTTAAGCTTTTGAAAACTACTTAGAAAATCTAAAAATTACCTCTATAAAGTAGGTACCAATTAGAACGAATTTCCTATTAAAAACTCCTGTATACCAGAAAACTCTTACTTTATTCCTTCTGCCCGAATAAGTGTAAGTAGATTACACACTACACATACATGAAAACAAAAAAAATAAATTAAATAAAAATACATTCCTCACTATAGCTTCGTTTAGAATCTAAAAATTATACTTTATAATTTGAAATGTCATCAGAGTAGATCTTGCAAAAACATGTGATAATTTAACCATTATTCCGTCTTATTTAATTTACTTAAATATAATTGTAAATATTATCCGAAATTGTTCTCAATCACTTTAGCCTAAACCATATCAGTTTTTCGTGAAGTTTGAGTTTTCATATCAGGGCAAACTATAAATTATCCTAATCTAAACTGGTTAATTTTCAAGCACTTTAAAGAAATTAGTTTGGGCTTTGGCTTGGGAGATAGGTCAAACTAGTTCATGAAGAAATCAAGTTTATTTGATAATATATTATATATAGTATACACCCGAATAAATCAATTGATAATAATATAATATAATTCTATATCAGAATATTATCATCAATATTATACAAAACAAAATCGTTCTTCGATATGTAGATATGTATATTTTGCATATTAAATAGCATTTTAAATCATGAATATATATATATATGTACAATATACTATATAGCGGTTTAAATATAAAGCGTTAAAAAAATATCCTATTCGTGTTAATTTAGCATAAATTTAGATTCATATATTTTTGTCGTGGAATTTAATATTTATGGTTCTATTTTAATATTAATCATTTGCCAGAGACACGCGCATATGAACAATAAATTATATATCTTTAATCCGATTTTTGTCAGAACAAAATTGCACGCCAAAAATCATTGTGTATATCCGTAAATGAACGTGAACCCTATATGAGATTATCTTGTTTTATTTCACTATTTTCACCATAAATATTTTCTGGACATTTATTAATGTCAACATCGTTAAATATACTCAATATTAATTAAAAATTAATTTCGCACGTTGTACATCATATTATGTTATGGTCACTATTGACAAAATTATATAATATATTACATACGCCCATGTTTGTATAGATAGGTTATTATTATTAGATACCTATATTTATCTTGTAGCTGGAGAAACAGAAATACAATTTATTTAATATAAAACAATCAATTTTTTTTATATATCTTTGAAATAATTCTGTTTTAAATGTATAATATCCAAAATATTTTTTATAATATGTTATAATATATGATTCGATAAATTTTAATATTTATAAACAAAATTAATTTGATATAATTTTACTACTTTTTAAACCTCACCTAATCCAAAACCAAACCTCATCCCATTGTCTATCAGTAAATTATTGACCAAGTACCTACATTAGACTGATAAAAGTATAAACTAAATATATTTAAATCGTCTGAGATAATATATTATCCGAAATGACATTTTAACCGAATTTTCTGTAAAATTAGCTACCTACCTATATATTACCAACCCCACGAACATCCTACTAAGATAGGATAATCGGATAATCGTTATCTATAACGTTATAACTAAAATTTTTGTTCATCATATAAATTCACCCGTTGAATATTTATTATTAAAAGTAGTTCCTAATTTCATTTTCTTTATTTTCTTTATTATTAAGAGTTCACTATTAATTACATAATATAATAAAAAAATTGATAGGTATGTAGGTACAATATGTATAATATAATTTATATATATATATATATATATAAAGAAAAAAGTGAACCATTTTTTGAATTTATTTTTTATTTAAATTAGGTACCTTAGATTCTAAATAAAAGTAATATTTTTTGATTTTCCATTACCATATATATAGTAATATTATATTATATTATAGTTATATCTGTTATTTGTTTCTTTTTTGTGGTATCAAGGTGTTTAAACAATTAATTTAATCAAAAAACTTTCCACAATTGAAGTTCTTCACACAGCGTTTGTTTGCTATAAATTTCTCATTAACGAAACGGAGACTTCAAACGGGTATTTAGGCGTAGTTTTATCAATATAACGGTACTATATGATACAATAATTTTAAATACAATATAAAAATGTACAAGTATACGAGTATAAAAGCTGTACAAAATACTAACATAAGATGTAAATTTAAAACTATAAATAATAACCAAGTTTACCGAAATATTTTTACAAGTCCACACATCAATATTATACATATCACATATCCATCATATAAATAATAGTACCTAATGAGCAGGGCTTGGAAGTTTTAGAATTTGCATATTTTTTTATTGTAAATCTTAGAACATCCCAAGTAAGATACAAATGTATTTGTTTCAGGCTTCTCTAATGCCATATCGAAAATGTTTTTTGCTAATTTTTGCATATTGACGGTTTTAGAGTTATTTTGCTAATTTAGGACTATAACTAATAAGTGTTATTTTTAAGCATATTTACATAATTTTTTGTATGAATGGAAATAAAAACATTTTTTTGATTTTTTTAAATTGTAAATTTATAAAATACGAGATTATCGCGAAATATAAAACAATAAATATCCTGCCATACCTACCTGTTCTAGCTGATCCAAATACCTATGGTTTCTGTATAGAAAATAATATATATAATTTCTAAAAATAAAAGTAAAAATGTATTTTTAAAAATAAAATTTCAAAAAAATTTTACTGTTTTTTTTTTTTTGACAGTTTTATTTTGTATATTTTCAAATTTTAGTGCTATTTATAGCGTATAATTTGGTGTTTTTAAATGCAAAAATGTAGTTGCTTTAGTGCTATAACTCCCGAGCTATGCTAATGAGTAATTACTAATAATAATGATAACGACATTTATTTATGTTCCATAAGATACTTTAATTATGAGATATAATATATAATGGGTATATATAGTATAGTATATTGTATCTCATAATTAATTTATTGTTATATTATAACACCTATTTCATCTATATAATAACATTTATCTTAAAAAAAATGTATATAACATTATATACATATACTTTCGGCGCCTCTGGGTTCACGTCTTTATAGCCATATATTTATATATTATATACACGGTTTCGTATAAAATCGCATCGATTTTTAAACGGGTTCGAAGATTCTTTTTTTCTTCTTTTCGTACATACATATATTATACACGATGATATTTATTACTCCGTAGACCGATGAACACGACAAAATATGTAATAAAACCATCACGATGTATAATAAAATTGTTGATTATTGTTTATGGGAGCGATTTACGCGGAAAACAAACGCATAGACACGTTTCCTATTGCCATGCCGAGAAAGATAGCGGTGGCGGCAACACGTATACCCAGTAAAACGAACGACTTTAAGAAACGAAAAAAAAAAAAATGAAAACGAAACAAAATAAGGCAAAAAATAGTAGAGTTTTCTTTTCTGATCATAACGCCTTTGAATAAATTTCAATTCGCACATATTTTCAAATTATAAGATAATAACTGAAAACACAAATTCGTCACCTGTGTTGTGTATATATACTGTAGATGAATACGTGAACCATGTTTTCCGAAAAAAAATTTAACTTTGTCATTGGTTGAATCATGCGGTAACTCCAGGGTATACACTATACATGTATATGTACTCAAAATAATATATACCATACCTATACCACATAACAATATGTACAATGTACCTAAAAGTAGAAACTAATCTTACTCAAGCCATGTGTTTACATAAAAGTGGTTACTGATAACAAGATACCTAATAATTATTATAAATTATATAAAATAAAATAGTGTCTTATGATTAAAATGGGTGATGAATACGCCAAATCCAAATACACAATATTATTGGAATTTGTTATGAACACAAATTTTAACATAAAAATAATCGTTTATCATTAGTGCATTGTTATAAGCATTTTACATATTATTGGTTAGGTACTATCTATACATATAGATTAAATTTAATCTGTGCTGTCTATAACCATTCGTTGGCCATAATATTTAAAGAAAATTACTGAAAATTGCATAATAATTTTATTCAGAAAACACAGTTCACGTAGTATATTCACTGTAGGTGTTGAAGGCACCAAGGCACTATAAGCTGCACCGTTATACCAGGGGTACGCCACTATTTCAAAATCCTTTGTTCTCGACGATTAGGGCTCGGGGACCTTGAACGCATCGGAGCTGAAATTTCATGTTATTTGTTAAATCATGATATCACGTCCAGTGATATAGAACAGCTGCTATTCTGTGACTATTTGTCCGATAAGAATCCAAACGCACAATTCAAGATAACACTGTAATCTCTTTTGCGATGGCCGGACGGGTGCAGGCGGAGGAAATCCTTTGGTCGTTCCTATGACCATGTATAGTGTATACGGTATACCTACAGCCGGCAATCGAATATACCAGGGATGGACAACTCGAAGTAACTATAGTAGAGAGCCAAATTTTGAAAGGTAAAATGATTGCGGATTACAGATATAAAGTTATATAATATAATACGAAATAAATTCATTACTATATACGTTTTGTGTCTATATGATAAGAACTAATATCTAAGTTTAATATTTATATATATATATATATATATATATGTTTTATTATTGAAAATGTCTCCAAGATACCAATTTACCCAGCCATTTTCACTGTACTCGAAGTAAATAGTAGTGAAATTTTCGATTATAATTATTATATGTCGAATAAAAAAGACAGTCGGATAAAAATGGACGGCGGGCCGCCAGTCGCCCGTCGCGCCGGTTCACGCCGTATACGATATCGTACTCGGCTATTTTCCGGCGAGTGACACTATATAATGCCGTGTACAAAGTGCATTCAAATTTTTGGCGGCAACGCGGTGGCCATTGTGTACGGGCCGGGCGGACCAGCTGCTGCAACGCCGCCGCCGGGAGGGTGGCTTCCGCGTGTATTTGCCGGTGCATCGTCGACGCATCACCGCAGTGCGAACCCACGTGGCAGCGATAACGACGAGAATAATACGATGAGGAACGCGTAGTATATATAGGTAATATCGTATACAGAACGAATAAAATATCGCCAGCGTGTATATATAATATATGATTTAAAATAAAAATGAAAATATATTTTATGGAAATATTATAGGTATTATGGTATCATCATATTGTTGTACCCGAACGCGCACAGCCGTCGCACACCTCTTTCGGTCGTAAATTAATGGCCGAGGCAAAAAAAAGACATGGCGGTCGACACGCAATTAATCTTGGAACGTTGCCGTGACACACACTCACGCATACGTAATACGTGTATGAACCGCACACACACACGCGCGCGCGCGACAGACACGACGAACACACTTGCACGCACACAAGCGCGCGCGATCCAGTCGAAAATAAATAACCGCACGGGATGAGCGATCGCGACGGGGAAATCACGTCAGCTCCGCGCCGACGACCGTGCCAGCGCCGCGCGACTCGGAGCCCTCGAGATTTATGCCGAGATTTCCTGTAAACGCATTCGGATACACGCGCGCTGCACTCGCAGTGCATTATCGCACGTAATAATATATTATTATATAGTCTTATGACGCGTATTATATGTAATAAGCATACGTATACCTACTACGGGGTGTTCGCGGGCAAACATGTATACAAACGCCGGACACGAATCGGTGAAAAAATTAACAATAAGTACCGGAGAGGACTGACTGTCCTCCACACGATTGTGGACATTATACAAAACAGTGGAATACCTACCGTTTTGGTGGTGGGGGAGGGGGGGTAATGTTTGAAATTGATTCGTCCTCCGCTATATATATATATATATCATGGACTAATAGATACTATGGACTGGTATCGCTTAGATGGAGGGTGTAGAGGGGAACGGGTCGCAAAAGTTTCATAAATGGAAATCTGGCATAGCTAACGCTCTATAACGGTTTAATTTAGATTTAAGATATCATTGCCGTGATATTTAAAAAAAAT
>JAIPRL010013117.1:0-11012 GCA_025469235.1 Pemphigus obesinymphae
CTTATGATATTTAATAAAATGGGGGGGGGGGTGAGACCTCAATAATATTTTTATTTATTTTCTACTCCTATAACCAAAGACCACCCTAGGCTATATACTCATAGATACTCATAAAGTAGGGATTAGTGATACCTATACCTATTGGTAAATAATGTTTTGGGTATACCTACCTACACAATATTTTCTAAAAATATTTTTATTGCTACATGAAAATTATTCTTTCTTTGGTCGCTGTATTCTAAATTCTTAACTGAAAATAATCTTATATACCTACCTATTATATTTTACTAAGAAAAATGTTTGTCCTATTTCTTCCGCAAGTCATACCGTTGTTGTGTGATGTTTTTTCGGACTTTTCTTTTGGTAGGTACGTATAAGTTGCCATTGAGTTGATTGCATCGTTTGTCGTTACCACTATTTAATCTTAAATAAATGTGCGGTATCCCCTAAGACAATGAATAATCAATGAGTAATTTTTTTATAATTTTACTCTAATATAATACTCTCTACTACTCTAATACTAATTTTAAGGTTTTAATAAAAAAACCGGGTGGAAGCAATTCTTTTGCTGCGGAGGATACTGGTGGTGAATATATTGAATTTGAAAACAATGATAAATTAATCTTTTCAATAAATCGATTCTGAGCGAAGCGTCGGTGTATATAATATGAGAATTAGGTACTGTCCGTAATAACTAAAATTCACTGTTTTATGAGGAAAAAAATTTTAAAATTCAAAATCGATATAAATAGCTCAAAATTGGGAAATTGTTATTAAAGATTTTTTATTGTTGATTTTATACCAATATACGTTTTTGATGAAATTGTCAAGTCTATAGACATTTTTTTCCCCTATATTCGAATGCTTTTTGATATTGAAAAATTTAAATGGGTGTTATTAAAAATTAAAATGGCTATTAAAAAAATTCTCGTGTGCCAATTTTTGAGATTTTAAAAAATTTAAAAATTCAAATTTTTTTTAAACATTTCAAGACCCCATAATTATTTATGGAATTATTACAATTAAAAAAAAATATTCGACTATAAAATCGTGCTTACCATTTTTTTTAATTTTTCAGTTATTTTTTTTTTATGCTTTTAATCAAAATAAGTTAAAAAATTGAAAAATGACCTTTTAAAGTAGGTACAAACTAGATGCAATTTTCAACCGGAAACACTAATCATATATAGTTAACAATCATAGCATTCCTAATATAATTTTTGGATACAAACATACAAATAAAATTAAAAAACACATTATTGTAAAATCAATACGTTCAGAATATAAATTTACCATATAGGTACATAAAATATAAAATAAAATATAGTATTATGCGTTGTTATTCCTATAAAAGTATGTAGTATTTATGTAAATTTTTTAAACATGAAATTTTTTTTTTCACTACTTACCTTCATGTACTCCGCTTAAAAATATTGTACAACATAATTACCTATAATTTGAAATACTTATGGCCATTTAAATGACATCTGTCCCATCCCATCTTATATCAGATTCATTTTTATTCTTGTCTGTTGTGAATGTGTTTGCTGTGAACTGAGATTTTTGTAAATGGTTTTAAATTCATAAAAGTAAAATTATGTTTTTATAGGTAGGTACTATATGGATAAGCATTCATTTTTTTTTGTGGATTTTAAATTCTATTATTTTCCCCTACAAGTTTATCCTATCTTTTTTTATATAGGTATACAACATTTTCACTTTCATATTTGTCATACAATTATTGTATAATATGTTATATTAAATATTCTCTTATTAGGTACCTCTAAGTATTATTCATATGAGGAAGTTGTACTTTAGCCTTTACTCATTGAATATATAATTTTCAATGTGTAGTAGCATTTAGTTTTGAACGTCTAGTCATTTAATATCACTTTTTTTTTATTGAAAAACTCAACAATTTATTTTTATTCTTGTCCATGCATTTTCAGATTTATAGAATTTGCATATTTCTAGTACCTACATCATTCCTATCAATTTTTATATTGCAGAACAGAACAACTATTTTTTATATTCGTTTTGACATTTATAATAGCCATGGACTTGATCACTAGCATAACTTCTTCAATTAAAACCTATAAAATTATATTTAATTTTATAATAACATTTAAAATATATTTAAATTAAATTAGTTGTAATTAACTAAAATATTACAAATATTAAAGATCCATGATGGGGAAGCTACAATCTCAAAAATATTAGTATCAATATTAAAAGATGGCGTTAAACCACAACATTTATAATACAAGTATCATTAAAATATGTTTAAATATCAATACAACTGTATAAAAATACTAAGTATGCTTGGTTTTTGTTTTCAATTAATATATTACATTATAAATTGTTAAGAACAGTAACTACATACACACTTTGTGGTCAAAAAATTTTTTTCAATAGAAATGTATCTTAATTAAATTTGTTATATTCAAAATTATTATAAGTGTAGGTATATATATAAAAAAAATATTTATATATATACATAATATATATATATAAGATAATATAAAAAAATATATATTAAAAATAATAATATAGTTAGTTTGGTCCTACAATACCAAAAAAATAAATAAGTTAAAAAAAAATTGTGGTTTTGCCAAAATGTTTAAAATTTTTGTATTAACATTAAAAATTAAAACACATTTGAAATATTAGGATCAATATTAAATAATTACTAAACCACGTAAACTATATTTATATATAATTTATATTATATTAAAATAGGTAATAATTTAGTATATGAATTGTGTAGGTACTATATAACATTATTATATATATTGGGTTATAGCATTCAAAATTACTACTACTGTTTATACCATAAAAGATGGCAAAGTCACAACAAACATGTTTGAGTTCAATATACAACATAAATAAAAATAATATTTGGTTAGCATAATAATATTCAATACATAATATGTTATATTATAACTTGATTATAAGACACCTACATATAAAATATTATGGTCTTTCCACAATAATCAGTAATTATGAGTACAGCTGATATATAGAAAAACAATTTCAATAATGTAATATTATGTAATATTACAGCATAGGTAATATTGTTGATTATATATTATATAGATTGCTCACGTATATACAAAATCGTGAGCAAGCTCAATAGAGAGCATTAATGATTATGGGTAGAGTATAATAATATTTGTTATTGTTATATTTCAACGGCTGGTGTATTTGGACTACTGACTACTGAGCAATAATAAACTTGTTTTTTTGACAACGTTGCATGAACTACCTACGGAATTCGACAACAACCTCCCCCCCACCATAGCTGAAGAATATAATATTTGAATTCATTAAAATTCGATATTATTTCATTGACAGTATTCTGCACAGATGTACCTACCTATACTGTACCCCGTATAGCCATGTAATATATATAGGAATAAATATTTTATTTTAGAAAATTTTTAATTAATCTAAATATATTAAAATGTAGGTATTTATTTTTGACATCCTAAATTTGCATTTAATAATACAATATAAGAATACTTATTTTACAAATAATGACATGACTCGACATTTTTGAATTATAATGGATTATAGTAGATAATTTTTTAATCTTTATTTTATTTTATATAGCAAAATTGTATAACTTATATAACAATATATCATTCTTTCTATTTGAGATTTTTATTATTTTTAAACCTGAATAGTGTCACAATTGAGAAATATTTTTACATTTTATGTTGTATGTGTATTTTTGAAAAAATAAACTCGTTATATATTTAAAACCTTACAAGGGTGGATACAGGGAGAACAGGGTAAATTTCCCCCTTCTACAAAAAATTTATAATTGATAAGTGGTTAGATGATTAATGATTAACGGCAGAGATACGAATATTACTAATATTATAATTGACTATCAAAATTCGAGTCATAATTGAAATAACCGGTTTTTCTGGTAATCGCGAGTATCGAGATTGGTGTGATTACTATCGCATACTTGGTGCCATTCCGAACTAACATCAACACATAGCGCTTAAAAGCGGCATCAGCCATTTGCCATGCACACAATTTTAACACAGTGGGTATTCTATATAATATATAAATAATGGTAATAAGCATCAATAGATTACGATTGATACTTAAGTTAAAAAATATGTATCAATATGGGTTAGTTGCATAATTTATATTATTATTATTTTGAATGCTATTATTTCCCTCATATTCAACAATATATAATATTACCTATATATTATACATTTTACACAAATTAGGTAAAAAGATGCTTGTTGCACATAATAATTTTGATATAATAACTTTTATTTTGTGGTTTAGTAATAACATTCAAAATTACATGTATTTATTTTAGAAGTTGGCTTTGTTATAAGAATCTACTACTTACACACAAATTGTAATATTATTTTGAAAAATTTATTATAATTAACAAATTATTATAACATTCAAAATTACTGTATATTATATGTATATTAAAATATGGCTAAGGCACAATAAATACAATAAACAATACATACACATTAAACAATAAACACATACCCAATTTGTATTAGTATATAAAATAATCAAATTATACATACAATTATGTTCATACACACAATTTATATTATGGTTTTAAGTTGTTGCTTACTGCTTATTTAAAATAGTAGCAACAATATAAATTACATGTATATTCATATTAAGATGGCTTAGTTATATTATTAATACAATAACATACAATAACATATAATTTTTAATTTTCTATTTTTATTTTTATTTTATATTTATGATTATTTACAAATTGTATTTACAACTTTTATCTGTAGTTACATCAAAATTATTGTAACAAAAATATATAAAAAATATATATAAAATAATATAGGTAAATATTTACTAATAAATAGTCTGCTATTTACAAAGGTGTTAATACTTGTTGATATTATACATTTTAATGTAATGATTTGGTTAGTGGCTTATCTACAAAATTTATTTAATATAGGCAAATATTTTTTTAGTAAAAATTCCTGAAATTTTTTTTGTATAACACTTCCAAAAAATATATTTTTTAAAGCTTTTATAAGTATGATTTGAATTTTAGTGTCCATAATTATTTCATTTTCTAGTTTGATATACTCTTTCCTCGCCAAGATCTTGGTTCTCTTCATGTTATGCTGTATAATTTCATTTTTTTAATCCATAATTTAAAAAATCATTCATATTAATTCTTTATTACATAGTAAATAATAAAAATAAATAGTGCTGGATTATCATATGACTAGATAATTGACATTAGAATAGCTGTTTACTGTGCATATATTTAATATAATAATTATAATATGCTATTTGATATTATATTCCTGTAAAATATTCTAAAAATTTTCTAAACATACAATCAATTACTACTTAAGTTTAAATTGTTTGATGCTGTAATGTCCTGACCACCTTGGTCGGACGAATAAATAATTACAAAACTCTGTTCCCTTTACACATCATACTTTTATTCTTCAAAAACAAGACGGAATGAGTAAAAGAGCAACAATACATGTGGGCACTAAAACTATATTAAATCTATATTTTTTTAGGTTATATCCAAAGACATTACACCACTCTCCCCTCACATTGTTTAACCTGATACATTTAAAATAATTAACAAATATCAACAGCATACATTACATTGGTATATACAAAGTTTTCATAAAATATTAACAATACAAATAACAATATAAATAACTATATAAATATAAACAAAAAAAAAAAGTACAAAATATGACATTTGTTTATGTATATATATTATTTTATTATTTAATCATTTTAATTTAAGTGATCCATTCTCCATACTTATCTGGAGCTTACATTATGCCTTTATGCATATGCCATTTTGCCATTATAAGCTTTGCTCACTCTCTTTGAACTCTCCTGTTCATTGTTACCTATGTCCTCAATAATATCCTCTATCTCCTCTTCTGTATTTTTTACAGTTCCAATGCAATTGCTCTCCTCTACTATTTCTTTATTGACCTTCAAATTAATTTTATTATTTTGTGTGACAAATTCATTATTGGGCTGTTCGTTATTGTGGTGATTAATCTTATCTATTACTTCTTCAAAAAACAGTCCCCCCTTAATTATTTGGTCTGTGTGACGTTTGTATATTTCCCATGTACTAACATTTTTGCATAAATAAATAGTTTTACCGATGACCTCATCTATAACACAAGCAAGCCACTCGTTTTTGTTAGGTTTTGAATAATACCTGGCATAGACCTTATCCCCAATTTTAAATATTTTGTTAGTTATATTACCCTTATAGTTGGTACATTGGCTTAAATTAGCATTCAAGTTAGCATTATCTTTCAAAAAATCAAATCTAGTTCTAATTTTTTATTGAAAACTATTTTGGAAGGCGTTTCTTTGGTCGTGCAATGCGGCGCTTTACGATAGGCAAAAACATATTTATTAATGGCTTGTTTTGTTGATAACATAGTGTTTTCACTTAACATTTTAATAAAGCCCTGTTTAAAAGTTTTTACAGCATTTTCTGCAGCCCCGTTGCTAGCTGGGTGATAGAGTGGAATGGTAAAATGTTTAATACTAAAATATCTACAGAATTTACTAAATTCATCGGCCGTAAAACAAGAACCGTTATCCGACACTATTATATTTGGTATGCCAAATCTAGCCACGGTCTCCTCTAAACATTCTAAGGTGTTGTTGGTGTCAGCTGCCCTAACCTCGAAAACCTCTACCCATTTGCTATAGGCATCAGTAATAACTAGATACATTTTATTTTTTATTGGGCCTGCATAATCCAATACATTCAAACATTTTAACGGCCATTGGCCACTTGGTCAACACTACCCTAGTAGGTTCTGCCTTTTTTGAAATACATATTTCTCATGAATTTGCTGGTTTTTCAATGTCATTATTTATACCTGGCTACCAGAAATAAGATCTAGCTACCCCTTTCATTTGGCTTATGCCTAAATGAGTAGAATGTAATTCTTTTAATAAATTGTATCTTAATGTTTTAGGAATCACTACTCGATATCCCCATATTACTATCCCTTGTTCCACACTAATTCTTCCCTTCTATTATAATAAGCCCTCAGCTCCTAACTGTTATCCTTCCAACCCTCCTTAATTTGTATAAAAACCTTACTCACTATTGGATCTTTTTTAATTTCTGCCCTTATTTTATTAGCATTAACAGGTATAAACTCCTCCACCCATTGAATAAAATCATTATTTTCCCATCCTACATAATCAATTATTTCATCCCCTACTTCTTTTTTTAATGGAAGTCTAGATAAGCTGCCCGCACAAGAGTTACTAGTGCATTTTATATATTCTATGGTATAATTAAATCTAGCTAAAAAAGTAGCCCACCTTTGTAACCGGCTCGCTGCCATCTGAGGAATACATTTATTTTCGCCCAAAATTGTTAATAATGGTTTATAATCTGTTTTTATAATAAATGATCTTCCTTTTAAATATTGGTAAAATGTTTGAATTTCCCAAAATATCACTAATGCTTCTTTATGTGTAACGGCATAATTCATTTCGGCCGCAGATAGTGTACGCGATGCAAAACATATAGGTTTAATTATATTATTATTAAAATTTATGGGATAACACCGCCCCAAGACCGTATTCTGATGCGTCGCAGTTTAATATTAGAGGATATGAAGGGTTGTAGTGTACCAAGACCTGATCAGATGTTATAATTTCCTTGATTTTTATGAAAGCTTCTGTACATTGTTTATTCCAAATAAATCTTGAGTTCTTTTTTAAAAATTCATGTAAAGGATGTAATACTGTGGGAATATTTTCTAAAAATTTGGAAAATTTGGAATAATAATTAACCATACCTAAAAAAGCTCCGAGTTCAGTTAAATTATTAGGATCTTGTATGTCAACTATGGCTTGTATTTTATTTTTATCTTTATGTAACTCCTCCTTATCTATAATGTATCCTAAATATTTAACCTTGGGTTGAAAAAATGCGCACTTATCTTTGTTCAACTTAAACCCTGATTCCCTGCAACGCAAAAGCACTTGTTTTAAATTGTTTAAATGTTCGGCTTCACAATACCCTGTGATTATGGTATCATCTAAAAATGTAGCAGTTTTACCGATTTCTTGAAAAGTCATTTCCACTTCCCTTTGCATAATAAAATTTGCTGGTTTAATGCCATAAGGTAACCTATTCACCTTGAAAATCCCCTTATGTGTGCTCCATGCCAACAACTTACTGGTGTGATCATCTACCTTTAACTGGTTATATGCATTGACAAAATCCAGCTTGGAAAAGTGTTGACCCCCCTCTAGCGCTGTAAAAAGTTCCTCAATGCGAGGGAAAGGATATTGAATGTCTTCTACATATTTGTTTACAGTGACCTTGTAATCTACACACAACCGTACATTGCCATTAGATTTAAATATTGGTATTAACGGGGTACTTACCCCAATCACTACTGTCAATTTTTTGAATTACTGCTAAAGTAATTAACCTATCTAGCTCTGTATCAACTGCATTTTTATAAGCGAAAGGTACTGTTCCAGGTTTACAGAATATGGGTTGTACCCCTTCTTTAACTTTAAGATTAATTATAGTGTTTTTGTATTCCCCTAATGAAGGACTAAACACATCATCGAATTCACTTAATAATTCTTTTAATCCTGTCGCATTATTATTTAAAATTTTTTTTTTCTTAACTAGTGTATTTAGATTAGCACCCCACTGTATGTTTAATTTCTCAATCAAATCCCTACCAAGTAATGGTCTGCTACTCTTACTTACAATACAAATATCTGGCTCTATAGTTTTCCCCCTATATTCAATCACGGCCTTTAAATGCCCTATAGAAACTATTACTCCACCATTATATGTCCTTAATACCACTTTACATGACTCCAAATTAAAGTGATTAAAATATTTGTTATAAATGGGTTTCGGTATCATTGATATAACCGCCCCCGAATCTAATTCCATTTTAAAATTAATGTTATTGATTTTAACCTCGACCACATAAGGATTAACATACTTAATACTATTAATTGAAAACAAATCAAATTCATAATTTACATTATGCTAACTATCGTTAATAATAGGTTCTACCACATTGGTAGTTCTTTTACAAACTATTGCCAAATGACCTACTGTATTACAAATTTTACACTTGTACGTTTTGTACTTACAATTAGAAAAATTGTGATTGGGCCTTCCGCAATGACAACAACTAAGCTGCTTCACTACCTTCGGCTTACCGGTTGCTACTTGATCCACTATTGCTTTCTTTGTACGGCCCCTCCATGACTTTGTTTTGCGAATAAATTCTTTTTGTTTCCTGGTTTTGACTCTTCCCTTCAGACTGAACATTGTTTCTCGTGCTTTGCAATCTGAGTACCCGATTGATGTCCGTAGTGACCATGGAATTTTGTTTCATAACTGCCTCCTTGTTCGCCGCTATATCTATCAATTGTTGTAGAGTGACACTGGGTTCCTCTTCACACAAACGGTCTAAAATACGACCCTATCTCATGCCTGTTACAAACTTGTTCTTCACCTGATCGTCCAAGCTTGTACCGAAACCACAATTCATCGCAGCCTTCTTAATACGTTTGAACCACACATTAACCGTTTCCCCCGTTTCTTGCTTCATATTGAAAAACAAAATACGTTGGCGAAAATGTGAAATTTTAGGTGCGAAATGAGATTTTAACAAAATGCATAAATCCTCGAAAGATTTATTTTTCGGTAACTCCGGATCGCATAATTCACGTAAAGTCGCGCATACACTTCTTGGCTGATCACCGTGGTAAATACCGCCACCTTACGTTCATCCTTAACTGAATTCGCGTTGAAAAATGTATCCAAACGTTCCGCGTATAAACTCCAATCGTCGTTAATATTGAAAATTGGCGCCGTGCCAATTTGTACCACACTTTGTATAACGATTGACTGCTCTTCGGCCATCACGAATAATAGGAAAAAGAAGAAACTTGTTTTACCTCGTCGCCAATTGTAATGTCCTGACCACCTTGGTCGGACGAATAAATAATTACAAAACTATGTTCCCTTTACACGTCATACTTTTATTCTTCAAAAACAAGACTGAGTGAGTAAAATAGCAATAATACATGTTGGCACTAAAACTATATTAAATCTATATTTTAGATTCTGAGCGTAGCTAGTGGTTTTACAATGATGTTCATTTATTTTTTTTTCTCTGTTAACAAATTTACTACCAGAAGGAGTGCTCCGATATTTACAAGCTTACCTGGTTTTCGGTAGCAATTTGCATCTAGTTGGTACTTTAGAAAGGTCATTTTTCGATTTTCTCAATAGTTTTTTAATGCGTAAGGAAACACTACGGAAAAATGAGGTAAAAACGGTAAATAATACGGGAATTTTCATTTCTTCGTAATTTCGAAAATAATCACTTGAAAATCTTCAAATTTACATAGAATATTTAATTTAGTAATATATTTACGTTGATTAAGTTTTTAAAAATTTTTTTGCAATTTTGGCTATTTATAGACATTTTAGTTTTCGAGGTTTCTAAGTCCTAAAAGGGGTAATTTTCGGTTTTAAGTTCTGAAAATTTTATACAGCGTTAAATATACGTTACTCTAACTAAATTCAAAAAATCTTGAAAATCCGTAGTCACAATTTTTTTTATAGCCATTTTAATTTTTTCGACAAAATGATCAATTTTGAGGTATTTAAGGTAAAATGAGATTTTAAGACCTGGAAAAATTTAGTATAACGTTTGTCGTGCATTAATTTAACTAAATTTACATAATATTTTGTTCGTTTTCAATATTATATATCATAAGCTGAACATTCAATAAAATATACTGTATAATATTATGTAGTAATAACTGTACCTACATGAAACTGAGCTATTATAACTATATCATATTACATTTTAAAATATGCATAAGGTCACACTAAATCATATTTATTTCTACATTTGATCTTCAATGTAATGTTAAACATAGGTAGGTACTGAGTAGGTATATAATTAATATTAAGAGTT
>JAIPRL010013118.1:0-11012 GCA_025469235.1 Pemphigus obesinymphae
TGTTCGTTTTCAATATTATATGTCATAAACTGAACATTCAATAAAATATACTGTATAATATTATGTAGTAATAACTGTACCTACATGAAACTGAGCTATTATAAATATATCATATTACATTTTAAAAGTATAAGGTCACACTAAATCATATTTATTTCTACATTTTATCTTCAATGTAATGTTAAACATAGGTAGCTACTGAATAGGTATATAATTAACATTAAGAGTTATGTATACTACACCGAAGCTACGCTCAGAATCGTTTTATTGAATGCAATGATTTATCATTGCTTTCAAATGCAATACATCCTCCTAGAGTATCCTGCCCAGTAGCGAAGTGCATCCACCCATACTGACACCCGACGAGCGATGTGCTTCCACCCCCTACTGACCGGCTTTTTTATATTACGATTACAAAATTAGGAAAAATGTATGAATATAAAAATATAAATTTAAAAACTTAATTATTTTGACATTTGTTTTTATCGATATTGATAACATTTTTTTCATGTGATGCAAAATATTCTAAAAATATCAAAATTTAGTGCATTTAAGGATAAACCTTTTGAAAAGTTAAAAATATTAAGTATTATTTATATGAAAATACGTCATTGTATATGTGTATATATATGTATATATATATATATATATATAATATGAAACTTAAAAAAAATTAAATTATACTGGGAATGTGGGGGGGCTTCAGTCTCTTATCCCCTCCTCTACGCACGCCACTGATTACAATGTATGTACATGTCACAATGTCACAAGTCTACGAACGACTTACTTTAGCAATTTTATTTTCCAACCGTGGTACAAATTTCGGAATATTACTGTGTTTTATGCTTCTGTATATTATTATTGGTTACACCTTCACGTATTTTGAAGTACAATAATATTATATTATATAAAAATAGCTTTCGCTGGCGTGCAATTAGCGCTATTATTACCCATAAAATGTTATTATGAAGACAACTCAGTTTTTTACTCGGTTTTATTTGTATCACTACTTATTAGCTGAGTGCAAAACCTACTAAAAAAGCTTTTTTATACTTTATTATTAATTTGTAACCTAACGACGATTTACGGTTGAAACAAGTTGTTACTAATAAACTTTTACGAATAATTTCGGTACATATTCGTGTATATAAATTATTCATTATAATATTTATTTATTACTATTATTAAAATTAATTAATATCATGAACTTACTTAACAATTTTTTGGTTTTCATAAATTAATGTCCTAAAATCGATTATAGGTTCTAAATCTTCATAGTGAATATCTTGCAATGTTTCTAAATAAGTATATCAATTTTAATTTATAGATAATTTATGATTAAAAATATAACAATTATTATATCCAGTCAATATTTTTTATGACAAACAAACGAAATGCTTACTATTTATAGGTCGATCCATATAGGCAAATGTGCTGTAGGAATTAGCAATTATTTTTAATTGACATTCAATACATATGCACGTTGTTAGTACAATAAAGTCATAGAATATTGCAATGTGAATGCAACAGATGACTATTATCACATCAAAAACATAAAATACGCTAAAATATTTGTCATATAATTCCTCAGTTACGGGTGTAATTAAGTTTAATGGTGTGTAACGGTAATTATTAATGTCATTTTTAAAGGTTATGGTAAGATAATTGTCTTGCTGCAGGTAAAAAGGTAAAAAAATCCATGCTATACCTATAAAGAAACATGAAACCAATGATATTGATGTCGCCAATTTGTATTTAAGGTTTTTTAATTTAATCGTTTTTAATGATAGAAAATCAATTTTCATTACACTCATAAAATCCCAAATTGCATCCGAATTTTTGATTACGTAAAAATGGTTTAAACTTAAGTCAAACATCCCTACCAACAGCATTAAATAAAATATGAATCGGTTAGCATCGTTTGAAGTATAATACATGCTAAACATTATCATTATTAATGCTACTGTCAAAAAAAAAATTTCAATTTTTGCCACCAGTTTAAAAATATTGATATTGTACAATTTCGGACCGTGTGGGTTTAAGATTTTAAAAAGTCCAATGTATTTAACTATTTGAATATCAATAATTGCATTTTTTCCATTTTCCATTGCAATTATATAAATTTAATTGAAATGTTATTTTGCAGTTCAATTCAAATGCACTTGATGTATTGTTGTTCAGATAATCGCCTTTTTTAATTTGAAATTAGAGAATGTAACCTATAAAAAAGAAAAATTTAAAGTTAGATGTTATTAGAAATTATATAAGCGAATAATATAACTACAGTAAACTAAAACTTAGGTTATTTTATGTAAATTATTTTCAGTTGAATTATATTTTGCATCCTTGTAAGTATCGTATAAGATAACCGCATCATATATTTATTCCAATTATATATTTTATATTATTATAGGAGCCTATGAATTATATCAATTTAAAAATGTAATCACATTAGCCCAATTGTATGCTTCTTCCAAATTGCATAACCAGTAAATATCTAGTACTACTATAAAGATCGTAGATAATACAAATTACTTTTATTGTAAACAAATATCTATTAGTTAAAAATACATCGCTATAATTAATATATACTTATTTATAATATATATTTTTTATATTGTCTAATTTCAATAATATTTTATATATTATATAAAATAGTATTGCTAATAGATAGTATAAAAAATTATTGTTTTTTTTACTAGAGGTATGATATAATAAGGTATATTTGTGATTGAACTTTTTTAATTAAAGAGTATCATATTCAGAGGCGCATATATGGGAGGGCAGAAGGGGATTAGGTCCCCCATGATATGTTTTTTACATTCACAAAGAATTAAAATAGTATTGGAATGCCAAAAAAATGTTTATTTAAAATCATATTTTTTCAAAAATAAAAATCCTATCATATTACAGCTAATAATAATAAACAATGTTCTATATCATTCAAATCTATTTTTGAAAGAAAGTTAAAAGTACATTTGAAATTTTTACTTCTTTTCGACTGTTTATGTGATTCTTTGGGCGTACCAAATCAATAAATGTAGAGTTTGTTCTGTATCTTCTTAGCGGTTAATAGGATCACAATTTGAGTAATACCTTATTTATAGATCACACTAAATTGAATTAAGAAGGTATAGTATTGTTTGTAAATTTAAAATTGTCAACATACCTTACTAAAATGTGTCTAAATTTCACTGTTATTGGATTCCGATCGCAATACTTTTAGATATTTAACCTATCGATTTCTACTAAACAGTATTTCAAAACCATTAAAAGTTAAATTAAAGTATTTGGAATACTTCACAAAAATATTCCAAATATTTTTTAAAGGCTTTTTCTTATCTATAAGTAATATTTTTCTAGAATACAAAGTTTTGTAATACTAATATTTATTTAATAATAAGTAGTAATTTGCACTTTAGTAATTATGATTATTTAATTTAATTTAAACTGTAAACAATATAAATGCATGGTTCTATTATTATTCGATTTTAAGAGAATAAATTTCGTTGGAGTCTGCCGGAAATATACTAAAAAATATCCTTTAAATATATAATTAGAACCTTAAAAGCTGCATTTTTTTTAAAGAATAAAATACTTTTAAAGAATACTAAAAATAATGTATTGGAATTACTATCCACGTCTGTTTATATTAAAGTATACAAGTTTTTTTCGTCATATTTCAAATATTCAATATTCATTAAATACTATAGCCGATAATATAAAGTTTATTACAAATAATATTATTCTGGTAATAACTAATAGGATTATGAATTTATTAGTTACTGAAATGTATAATTTTAAGAAATAAGTGTTTATTATGTAATGCAAAATACATATTTAAAATTGTGTATAGGTATATTATTAGTTAAGTTATAAAGGTATAAACATAAACAATATACAGTAGGATTGTACTAAGTAATATTTAATAATTATAAGTAGGTAACGTGTAAAATAGTTTTCAAGGGCTAAATTAGAGTGTACGTTTAATTGTAGGTAATTTTTAATGCAATTATTATTTCCGTCATTGATTCCCCTCCCCTATTTAAGAATGATATGTACGCAACTCATCATATTTTATTTAAATAAATGGTATAATATAATAATATTTTGAGTGAAATTCTCAAATATATTTATATTTCATTACGCTCAACTAGTTCAAAATACAAAAATATAATTCGACGAAAAAAAAAACATAGAAAATTCAGTTAAGGAATTAGACATTAATTTATATTTTATTTACTACAATTGATTTATATTAAGTGTTCTACGTACCAATATAATATAATATCGAGTCCAATTACGAAGAATGAGTATTCAATAAGTTATCGAACTATTAACAGCTTATCAAGTATAGGAATTGAGAAACACTATTAAAATAAAAATTTTTGTTTTATTTCTATTTGAACATTTAGCTAATTTTTAATTCCTATTAGGTTAACATAAATAATTCAAAATAAATCAATAACAAGAAATTTATTATTGATAAATATAATCTGCTTTTTAAGAGTCACCTGTTATTAACATAATAAATGTAAAACGCAATAATTATACATAACTATACCCACCTATTAGTTACATCATTTACGAATAATTAATTTGGGTGGAAATATAATAAAAATATATATAATAAAATGCATGTAGTAGAATAAATCAGGGGCGTACGCAGAGGGGAACGCTAAGGGGCTGAAGCCCCCCCCACCATTCACCGCATGATTAGGTATCTACTTTTTATCATGTTTCGTATAGTTAATATTATAATATTTATGTATATATATATATAAATAACCCTTTAATATGTTTTACTATATTTAGTGCAAAATCGTTTAGTTGATGGACAGAGAACTGGTGTTTGGAGTTCATGCAATACTTTATAATAATAATAATATTTATAATAATATTTATTCAAAATATTTAATTTTAATTTTAAACTTTTCAATATTTTTAGACTTAAACGAACTTTAATATTTTTAAAATATTTTACACTACGTGGACAAAATGTTATCATTAAACATGAATAAATAAAAGTGACAAAATAATATTTTTCAACATTATATATTTTTTTATTTATACATATTTCTTAATTTTATAACAGTATTATAAAAAAAACTGTACAGTAAAAGGGGGTATTATTTTTGGATTATTTTAAGATATTTATTTGAAAATTAAAAATATTTTAAGTTTATTATTTAGGCATAAGTATACCTGGCAAAAAGGTTAACAGAGGTTCCGGCAGAAATAATACAGAAAAACCAACTGCAGATTAGGTCATGATAGTTGCAATATATAATATTAAAATAATGATTTTGGTATACTTTTAAGTTTTATTGATACATTTTCTTTAAATTTTAAAGATGATTTTTCCTTAGTTTGGTAATAAATGATAAAAGTTCCTAGGAAGAACCACATCCTAGTAATAATAAAACAATTTATCGAATTTTGACTACCAAAAACTTCAACCATTTTTTAAAAATAATTTTAAATAGTAAATATATTAATTAGGGACTGAAATATATGTTTAAACATTTTTAATGCAAAAATTATATGTATATTTTTTAATTATTCTTAAAATGTATATTGAATGTTTTTCGACTTTAAATAAAAGACATAAGTAGATACTATGTGACATTTTCAAGTGTTTTGAATCAATATTTTCATATTTATGAGGAAAAAACCATTATTTTAATCTGTATTTTTCGTCATTTTTTTATAGTTTTTTCCGATGTATATTTTAAAAATCAACAAATAACCTCTTCAAAACATCATGCTGATAATATTGTATATCAATATATAGCTACGAATTACAAAATTATATCCTGACGTCAAGTCTCAAAATTATTTCGGATTTCAATGCGGATATGTGAACTCGTCCTGCATACAGCACCACTAGATCTGTCGATTAATTTTAAAATAAATCTAATAAATAAATAAACTATTTATTTATGAGATCTTGATTTCTCTTCGTCGAAAATTAGCTGATTTAAATAGCTACAAAAAAAAAAAAAAAAAATGTGAATTAAAAACGCGATATAAATGAAATACCTTTTATGGTTTTTACCTAATGATTGTCCCATACTCTATTGAAAAACTAATATCTTATACTCGTAGTGGTATAATTTTAAAACAATATTTACATTTTAAAACTATCAATAATATATCTGTAAACGTAAATAATGTATGTTCTTCTTCTACTTCATCGTCCATGTAACGGCCCGAAACCAATAGGTATAACAATAAGTTCAGTCGTACGTAATAGTAATAAAAGCAACAATAATAATAGCGGTTCACTTATACCTGTAAATTCGATGACACTGATGTTAGTAGCGAAGTAAGCCAGTCGCTTCGCTAGTGTACTATCTCATGGAATAATTTTTTTTACTCCATGAAGGAAATTAAACGTTCAAAACAAGATTTGAATTTTATAACCTGACAAAAATTAAATGTTAAAACACTTAAAACGTCGCATTTAATGTCCAAGTCCAATAGCCTTACGAGTTTTTTCTGTCTGCGATTTTTTTCATTTTCACCAATTTCTACCAAAATTTTCTTGCATTTTGAATTATATTTTGTTGCTACATCATTTGTTCACTATGTTATCCGTCAAGTGCTGTATGCTTGGCTGCAAAAGCGGTAAATCGGTAAAAAAACATTCATTTCCTGCGGAAAATATGAATTCGCTGTCTGGATTTCAAGAACTGGGAACATGAAGTTGAAAAATATTTCCAAGCCGTGTGTGAGGAAGTCAAACCTTATATATACACAACATTTTAACAGTTCTTGCTATAGTCCGGGAACTATTCGATTGAAGAAAGATTTAATGCCTACTTTAGCATTACCAAGTATGTATTACTTACGTTTATCTTGGTGTTTATTATTTATATTATTTAAGATTACTATGTAGTATGTACTTATACTTAGATAATAACAATGCGTCAATAAAACATATACAAATTTTATATAGGTATAGGTGTTTATGATGAAGTATATATTACATTATAAGTGTATATTACTATCATAATAGTATTATACGTGTAGAAATAAGATATATGCTAGGATATGTTTTACACTAAATAAGTCGTATACGTTATCTCTGTCTAAGAGAAAATACCAATAAACATTAGGTACTCACTGGACAACACATGATGAGTTTTATGAAATTGTTTAACTTAAACTTATTTAAGGTCATATTTAAACATTTAGTTCATTATTTGTATTTTTATTTTATTTAAATAAACGCCTGTAGTGATCAAGTACAATATAATATAAATTGTGTAATATTATAAGTATAAGTAAAATAGTGAATAGTAAATATGCAAATATACAAACAAAACAATAATAATAATAAACATTAATAAATAAAAAAAATAATATAGTAACATATTATAATGAACAATATCGTGTAACTTGAAGACTATGAATTAAAATAAAATATAAATAGATTAAAACAATAATTGAGATGTGTGATAAAAGTTTGAAAAACAATCAAATGAGGGATACAAGTGTTTTATTGATAATAGGTTCATAGGTAAGTTAAAAATAAAATTAATTGTTAACATATAATTTAGAATTAAACTTTAACGGGTATAGTGTAAATTATTGTATTACATAGAAAATACTTTATTATTATAGCGTTTTCTGATAATATATATTTAAATCCGAAATTAAATCAAATGACGGTGTATTAACAAAATAAGAGAATTCTGTAGTGTATTATATAAATGAGTGGACATATAAAAAAAATACTACGATGAATTACACAGTGAAACAGATGGAAAATAGTATTAATTATTACTTGAAATTTAAATTTTTGTTTGGTCTTAAATAGATAGGGAAATGGTGAGGCAAAACCAAATTTGGGAAAGGTGATAGTTCTACCTAACACTACCACTGCTGTCTTATAATACATTTTCGGAGTAGTTACATCGTAACATTTACTGTTCGTGGCAAACACTGATACCCTCTAATAGCAGAGACGTGTCATAATTTATTAACTTTTAATATAATTTTTATTTTTTTGTACATATACTATCGGCTTAATGTATGTTACATCGTAATACCGTATATTTCTATATATTTTTAGTAATTTACTATTAGTGCATATTATAAAACTTCTTTATTTATACATATATAAATATCAGTATATTATATAAACTTATATTCACTTATATTCAAGTATAACTTTTAATAATAAGCTGTGTAGTAATATTTAGTAATAAATAGTCAATTATAGTTTATTTTTAATATATCTAACACTAACTAAACAATATTTAACGACAAATATCATTTAAGTTTAAATAACCTTTAAAAAAGGTTTATTATTTGATAACAAGTTGATTGCAAAAATGTGTTGGATTCATACGCTGAACAATATCGATTTCTGTAATAAAAAAAAAATCGCAATTTAAATTAAATAATATTATGAAACTGCAGAAATAGTAATTTTCTTGATAGTATATAAAAAAAGTTAATTTTATTATTTTAAATTCTGAACAGAACGAAGTACCTAAAGTTATAGTTTTATAATGATGTTTATATATTTTTATATTTTTTTAATATGAACATCTTTTTAGTAAAATAACTTTGTTAAATGTGTACCTACCCCTTTTTTCAGTACACAATTTTATCTAGTTGGTCAGTACTTTCATGAGGGAATATTTCGAAATTTTGATAATTACGTAAAGATATACAATTCGAAAACAGCAACAAAACTAAATATTTCATGGAATTTCCAAAATTAATGTGACTATAATATATATACCCAATGTAGATAATTCTGTCGTCAGTAGTTCTAAATTACTTCCGTCTCATTTCCCCGTTTCTATATTTATTCTCAATTTTATTTCAAAATAATATATTTAAAAATTATATAATCTTAATCACCATTTATTTCATAATAAAAATAACATACAATACATTATATTTAATTTAGTATAAACGCCCACTAATGAATGATATGAGTTACAATAGTTACATCGGACGCATCACTATCATTTTCCCGAAGTACTTTTGAAAACGTCGTCATACTCGTATTGTTACTGTTTTATTTATTATTTTTTTTTAACTAAATTGAAGGAGATTGATGGAATTATATTGACGTCATAAAATGGCCAAAACTGTTCTGATATAATACTTTAATACTTGAACGGTTCCTAAATGGTAAATTTTGAATTTTAGATTATGAGTGAAATGAGGAATCTATTGGTTTTATGATGATATATGGTTTTTTTTTTATTTCTATATCAAAAAATTCTTTAAGATGAAGTGCTTTGATCATTACATTCAGCACAATTTTCTGGCAGTAAATTGCATCTAGTTGGTCATGTAAACTGTGTTTGTAAAAAATAGATCATTTTTAGATTTTTGAAAATTTTTTTGATAAACGCTTAAAAGAAATATAACAAAAAGTTAGCATAAAAATCGTTAAAAACGATTGTGTTAAAATTCTTTATAATTCTGAAAATATTGACGCTAAAGACTTGACATTTTTACCAAAAAAGTGCATACTTAAATTATTAAAACAATTTTTTTTTTTTTGGCAAAAATATAAAATTCTGTTTCCAACATTTTTTAGTAAAAAAAATACAGAATCTTAATATATTTTCAGATTTGAAATCTCAATATTCTAAGTATTCTTAATTTTGTCATACTTCTAGGTCTAAATCAATAAAATAATAGGTAGGTATATAGCTACAAATCCCATTTAAGTACTACGGTAGAACACAAATAATTTAGTCTACAAAACATTTAGAATACATGTTGTGCATAGGCGGATATAAGGAGGGGTTTGGGGGACTAAGTCCCTTCAAAAATTTCATTCCCCCCTCAAAAAAAAAAAATGTCATTAGCTTCCTAAAAATTTTTATATCATAAATGATGTTATATTTCTTTCCCATTTTAATTTCGGATATTTGAGGACTCATCGCTATTTTTAAAAAAATGTGATCATTTGTTTAATGAAATTAAATCTTTAAAAATGTACAATAGATATAACCACTAACCATACCAAAATAATAAATATGGCCGAATATCACAATCCGTGATTGCCACAGATTTGATAACACAATATTATGATGCAATTATGAGTATAATAATATTGAAAAACAAGTATCAATAAATATAAACAACATAGAAATTATTAATAAATTTGCTGAAAAAAATAGAACAATAATATTACGATGAATGCAATTTAATTAAATTATAATATTGATTTAAACTTTAAAAATATAACTACATTTAATTATTATATTTGTATTGTTATATGTAAATGAAAAAAATAAATGTGGGTTTTGAACTGTAGACAGTAGTTTTTAGCTGTGTGGTGGGGTATGGAGGCAAAGACCCCACGGCTTACATTTATGTTAAAAATGTTAGCCCCCTGAAATTTTAATGGATTTCTGTCAATAATATTGTGTCGAAATTTAGTTTTTTAACTATAACTACTGCCCGAGAACGATATGTTTCTTCGCAAAACATTTTTTACGGTAAAAGAACACACGTGTAACATACTCTTAATAATTATTTTAAATTAAATGTTCATCAAAAATTAAATATTACAAATAAATGTTCTATTAAATATTTTGTTTTAAACATAAAAACTGAAATACGTAGGTAATAGATATTTAATAAACATTAAAACTGACTTCCAATCAAATTTCAATATTTATACAATGATTATTATCATTGAAAAATACTGTTTGGGTCGTAAGTAGTATGAATTGGACAGTTCTAATTCCACCACTCCACCACCCTACGTCAAAACCACCACCCTTGCACATTGCACCCGCCGCCGCCGCCGGAAATCTTATCACGTGCTGTTTATCTCTTATATTATCACAAGTTCTCCTAATTATCTCTTATCAGTTGATAACAAGTTCACTCTATAATCTCTTATCAGTTGATAACAAGTTCTCCCAATATTTTCTTATCTTGATAAGCTATCATTGCAGGAAAAAACTTTTTGGATCCATATTGGATCTTTGCAGTAAAAAAACTTTTTGAACCCATTGTGTTAT
>JAIPRL010013119.1:0-11008 GCA_025469235.1 Pemphigus obesinymphae
TTATAGAATCGCCTTGATTTCGCTTTACCGTTATTAAACAAATCGGACAAGAAGCCATTGGACTTTATAATAATAATGGTGCTTTATATATTTTTTGAGTCCAAACACTATTATATAAAATATAATATTAAACACTAAATACACGGTGTATATGCGACCAAAAAATATGTGGAGGTATTCTGGGCACACGGTGTATACGGCATGTGCGGTTGGGTTGTATCTCGTCGTTCTGGTAATTATCCGGCGGCCTAAAACATTTTTATGACACTGACAAATTGCAAACACATCACATTGGTACAGTTAGAATACAAAACGGTAACTGTATTAGCCCATCTTGTGTACAATTCAAACGTACTTTTAAAAAACTTTTCTGTATAAATTATTTTGAATATTCAGAAGGAGCAAATTGTTTAGATGATTTGGACAACGTTTTGACTGGTCTTCAGGAATCAAAATCTGATGATTTAAAAATGATTTTTCCAGAAAAAGTACATTGTGTAAATACTTGTCCACTGCCTATAGATCCAATACATTATCGATCCCTTGAGTTACCCGAATTAAATGCATTCACATATATTTGCGGGTATTTGGTGAGTAGATGTATCAAAATGCATACCTGTTATATATGTATGAATTTTGCACATGCCACAACAGCATTGTCCCGTGAACATTTTTATAGTTATTTTAAAGCATATGAACTTGATAATGCTCCTATGTTTTCATCACTAATCATGCCAGATTCAACTTTTTATCAATTTATTTTTGATCTTAATGAAATCTTCATAAGCAAATTTGATACATTAGCAATTTTACCCAAAGTTGGACAAAAAATCAAACAATATATGAGTAATGTGTATTTTGACCATTTTTGCCCACGATTTCCTAAAGAAACCCTTTTAAACTTTTTTATTAGATTCTATATATGTACTACATTAACAAGAACAAACAGAAATTTAAGCCTCCCAAGTAGAAATAAAAATAGAAATAGAAAAATTTAAATACTTTCTAACTTATAATATATATTCTAATTAAATTTTGTTGTTATGTTTGTATATAATTATGTAATATTTAATAATATGTACATTTGAGTAAATTAATAGGTTCCAATAAATAAATTAGTATTATTCATACCGGTCTACTGATATATAATTGTATATAATAAAAAATGAAGTAAATTGTACATACATTTTGTTTTTAAGTTTAAATATAATAATAATTGTAATATTTAATAATATGTATATTTGAGTAAATTAATAGGTTCTAATATTAAATAAATTAGTATTATTCATACCTACTGATACATAATTGTATATAATAAAAAATTAAGTAAATTACCTATGTTTATGTAAATATATTAATATTACCTGTCTACATATAATTTCATACTTCTTTCTACGGTATTATACATTGCATAGACAAATGTTTTAAAGATTTAAAAAGTACGTTCGTAAAAGCACATTCTCCAATTCCATTGTTTATTTGAAAAAAAACTCGGATATTGAGACTATAATCTGGTTCATTTTTCTATATTATTTACTTACTTGTCTATGATTATTTTCTTCACAATTGAAAATGGTTATATGTACTCGAGGTGATAAGACAATCAGCTGATTTCGAGGTCAACGAAAAATATTTTGCCCGAACAAAAGAAATCCGTTCAGTGACTTTTCTATTATGTTCTATGATTATATTCAAAACCGAAATCGTTATCTCACGATTACGACTTATGGTTTGTTTTTTTTATTTTTATTTCCCGCCGTTATCATTACGTAACCTATGGTCTTTATCGTCCGGTGATGGGTATCAATATCTATTATCGGTGGACACCGATCATGTTGGCCACCAGTTGCAACGAACATCATACTTCCACCCCTGGCAGCCCTCCTTATCAGTCACCGTTGTCCTCCGCCCACCACTAGGTGCTGACGATGGACACAGCCTCTCACCCGCTACTCTTTTAAATGTTTACGGTGTCCAACACCAGGCGACCACAGCGTTCGATGCGCGCGCAACTTAGGACCACTCCACACCTCCCGTCTATGTTAGCGAGTTCATTACCACACTTCCATCTACCACCCTGTCGTTGTTATCGTTGTCCACCGGCCACCGTATATTTAGACAATGAACAAACTCCGATAGGTTCGTACCGGTATATACTGGTCTGTCCGTCTCTATACAATTTACACGGCCACAGCGTCTCCGCTCATTAGTCTTGTACTATTTACCACGGACAACACACCCGTTTCCATTCACATCATAATTATTTTTCAAAGTTTTACATTTTACATTTTACATTTTTAAAGTGTTCTAAATTTTATAACTATGGCTGATTCAAACCCAACTATGTTTAAAAAACAAGCATACAAGTACGTCGCACCAACACCGCCGAGCGAACTTCTGGATTCGTCTACATTTGTCATAGATTTTACAAACCGTAAGTTTGTACACGTTGGTTTCGATTCGCAGAATAATTTTAATGTCATGATACATATCATCATACCGTCAAGATTTATTAGCATCAACCCCGAATTTCTTAAATGTATATACGACCTCACGGGTAAGATATTTTCGTTTATACTCGATCCACCGCAAAAATCTGTAGAGAGTATTTTTCTAGACGACGATGTCGTCACGTTGTCCAAAACAATTTTTCGAGGTGAAAATTATATTGTATTTAATTCACGAGTACAAGAGGGATGTCGTGTACTACTTAATAGTCAAGATCTATTCGCATTACAAAATTTGGAAAGGATGGTTTTCGATTGCATTGTAAGAAAAACTACGTTCACGAAGCCGTATGTGGAATATCAGTTCAACCAAACCGTATGTATTCTGGCCGACAGAGACGGACTCGATGTGATTGCTAATGTAGAAAATATAAAAAATTATATTAATAGAGTACCAGAAAAACAAATAGAGGTATTTACATCGCAGAACATGCCGTCATTCGTCATCCACTTTAAGATGTTCGCACTCGAACAGTTGGCCGTGAAAACCTTGTCCAAACGAAAAATTAAATTTGAATCTGAGGTAAGATATTATACATTATTTTTCTACCTTAATATTATTATTATATATTTATTTATTAATTTTTATTTAGTGGCGCAATAATTCCAAAACACATTATTCACCACCGTCCCACCGAGATCTAGTTACCCGACGGAAAATGGACTAACAGACGGTCAACATATGGTAATTTATTTCAAACTATTTTTATAATAAATAAATATTAATAACTTATTGTTCTTATAGTCGTACGACGTTGTTTGCGAGCCACCGTGTTGTTCACCTCACTCACCAGTGGCATACAGTTTCCAAGCACAAGACGAGAAAGACGGCCCATCGTTTTAAGACCTAATGCATGTACCATCACCACCGCCCTCTCCAATCGAATTTCCGGATTACCACCCGACAAGACCCGAGAAAGTCCGACATGTTTACCCAGGGTAGTCAAAGAGGGTCAAACGAAAATCATTATTTCAAAACATGTTATATGATGAATAAATAAATAAATAATATTATGTATGAAAATAAAAACACATCCATTTTTTATTTTAAAATATTCCTCGACGTCTTATGCTTATAATAGCTGATTGAATTATGCGTATGAATCTTAATGAACATCTTGGTGGTAAAGTCGGACGGTATCGGTCAACGTCGTGTTAAAGTGTTGGTGAGAACATAAAAACAAAAAAATCTAAATTTATGTCATAGTAGGAAACAAATATTTTAATTTTCATATTCTAGGAGAATGAAATTTAATTGAATACATGCAAGAATAGAATAAGTGTTCTACCATACTTCCTCATATATATCATTTTCAATTAGTATCGGTTTAAAAACTATGATTTTTTTATTTTTGTTATAATCTATTCCTAATATTTCTAATAACCTAAACTCTACTTTATTATTTTTAATAGACGATTTTTTTTTATTGATGAGAACAAATTTAAATTGTTTACAGTCATATTACTATTATATGTATAATTTCTTACTCGTTTATGATTTAAAATTAGGTAAATAAGATTTATCCAATAATCTGAACTAATTGTCTCATTATTATACGAAATACTCTCTGAAATTATTCTTGCTTTTCAAAATATATGACCAGCATCGGGGTACTTAATGTAAATGCTTTCAAAAATATCCCTCAAACAGATTTCTATATCTATCCTAGAATAACGTGCTATATCCATACATAGCCAATTTATATTCGTATGTTTAAATTTATTTATAATATATTGTATCCATACCTCGGATAAATCATACAAATGATACGCCTTACAGAATTCTACACGTAATCCTGCACATCACTTGCAAAGAAGATCTATACAACATTGACTATAACCATTAAATGTTCGTCCGCAAAACCCAAACTTTATGAACTGGTCTCCATTTAGTTGATGATGAATATTGCTATAACTTATAGTATATAGCAATATGTTTTGTACTAAAAAAAAATTAATTAATAAATAAATAAATTTGTAAATAATATATTACATTTTACGATACTTACATTCGCCAGATGAAATACTTATTTTATCTTGATACTTCATTTTTACGTAAATTATTTTAGACTTATACTATAATTAAACGGTTAACTCGTATGTGTTTAGAGTACTATTCAACTTTTTTACTTACAAGTCTAATAATTCTATATTAATGTGCCTACAGCGTTTTGGTTTATAGTACATGTATATATATGTAATATCAAAATATATTTTTGAATATATACGCGAGTGGTTAACCCATACGTGTATGGTATTCGACTAAAGTCTCGGCCGTATACAAAATACTAAATAATATTATTTCTTACTTCTACCTATATATTATTATATGATACTAAGAATTAAACATTTAATTATATAATCAAAGAAACCTTTTATAAATTACGGTGAAAACCGACAAAAACCATGTATAGTATATACAGTATAATGCTACTAATATATTACCTATTATTATTATTAACACATGTAAGGGCCGTTATTACAATGTCCTGCTAAATCTTATCTAGCTGCCAGTTAAGCTAGTGTGTAGTTTAGCGTAGTGGGTACTTTAGCGGCGAGTTTAATATGGACCATTATTATAATGTTACCGCTAGTACTAACGGGTCTACGGCAGTTTCCCGAACTTTTAGGTGAACTTGATAATAGATCGAGACCGATAAAATAAAGTTGTCGAAAGGTGCCAACCTACAAATTTTAAAAAACTTCAAAATACATTTTTTTATTTGTTACGTATGTGTACTGTTTTGCTACATGATAAAAGTTATATTTACATATGATAATAATTATATTTATTTGTTTTTGTTATGGAATACTTTGATTTTTGGTTAACAAATATAAAAAATGATTATGATACAATATTTAAATAATTAATAAGATTTAAATTTAAAAGTATATTAAATAATTAAATAATATTACGTAGGTAAGTATGCAGATATATTTGTTTTTGATGTTATTATATTATTAATTACAGATTATCTATTATACTAGTCGGGTGCTTGGAAGACAGAATGGTGTACAACAGAGAAAGACAAGTGGACACAAATACACAATGAATCATACCAGAATTATCTATGTGTGTCTAAGAATTACGGTGTCTTAAACAACGTTCAGATAACGTAATATTATCAATGGTAAGTATCCAAGAATGATGAGATACAATAAATAAATTCATAACATTTAATGTTATTTTATGAAAAAAGAAAGAGGATAAAAGAAGTCTTCAGTGTGCGGTGAATGCGGTATAGCTCACCAGTATTTAGAATAAAGTTCAAGGCTGGCTAGAACTGATATTCCGGACCATGAATAGGAGATTTCAGTATGTGTATTCGAGTCTGGCTAGTGCCAAGTAACTGGGTCAAGACCCTATCAAGAAAAACATAGTTGCTATTGGTAATTATTTTTATATCATGTTATGTTTTAAATTGGCCCTGTAAATGGGGATTGCAGATATTTCCACAATTATCCAATGACTGTCATTAAAGATGACTAATTTAGATTGCACCAAGTCAATAGGCAGCGCAAAATAAAAGTATAAAGAGTCTAAACAGTATGTACACGAGTTGTCCCATTTCAGATGAAAACAAGTAAGAGGAAATTCCGTAGATAGATGTGAAGAAGACCAAAGGGTGACCGTTATGTTTCATCAGTCATATATGTGGGTCTACCCAACGACTATGATGTCAATAGTGTAGAAAAATCACCAAAGTGTTTTAGGTTAGATTCTCTTATGATTACAAGGATAAGTACAAAGTGAGATTAGGTAGGTGGAATATAGGAACGTTGACAGGTAGGAGGAGGAAGTTACCAGAAGTCTTGAGGAAGAAAAATCTGAATATTTGTTGTATGCAAGAAAAAAAGTGGAAAAAAAAAGCAAAGCATTGGGGAGGGATATAAAATCATACTAATACAAGGAATGGTGTAGGAGTGATATTAGATGAATAAATAAAAGGAAAAGTGTAGGGTAATTGTAGTGTTTTGTAGTAAAGAGGATAAGGTATTGAATATAATTTATGTATATGCTCCACAAGTGACTTATAAAGAAAGCCAAAAGGAAGAGTTATCGCAAGAGATGGATGAGGTAATTTAATGAATACCAGTAATTGAGAATATTGTGTTTGATATTGATATAAATGAACATGTGGGCAGAGATAGATCAGATTATAATAGAGTGTATAGATTTGGAGAAAGAATACTTGATTTTACGTCAGCGTATGATCTAGTGATTATGAATACTTTTTATGGGAAGAGACATGAGAATTATATAACCTATAAGAGTGGAGGAAACAAGTCACAAATTGATTATTTTATGTGTTGAGGAGAAGTGGTTTAAAACAATATAAGAACTGCAAGATAATTCCTTGTGAGAGTGTATCAACACAACATAGGTTGATGGTTATGGAGATTTGGTATAGAAAAAAGAGGATACACTAAAATAAAAATATAGATAAAGAATAGAGGATTAGATGGTGGTCATTAATTTGTGAAAATGAAAAAGTATTTACAAAAAAAAGCTAAATGAGACTGGAGTGTGGAATGTGAAAGGAAATAAATAATATGTGGGAAAAGATAGCAGAGGATGTTAGGAGTGTTGCTGAGGAAGTTGTGGGAGAGATTAGAGATAGTATGTCATAGGATAAGCTAACATAGTTGTGGGCAGAAGAAGTGCAAGAGATAATATCAAAAAAAAAAACACAGTTTAAGAAATGGCAGAAAATCAGAGAGTGAGATAATTGGGTATAGTATAAAAGCTTATGTAAAGCAGCAAAAAGTGTAGTGAGTAAAGTTAAATCAGGGAAATATGATGAGTTGTATGAGAGATTAAGAACAAAAAAAAGGGGAAAAAGTGTAAAAGCTAGTAACAAACTTCTGTGAATAAGTCCAGAGGTCAGTTGCAATTGAACACTGGGTAATCACAATAAAAAATTTATTGTTCATATTTTAATTAAATTGTTCGTTAATCTACAAGTTAATATTATTTATATAGATTTTCAAAAGCCTTTAATAGTTTAATCATAATGTTCTCTATCCTCTCTTAACATATTTCAAGTCTTTTGTGAAAAAGATCCCAGTGAGTCAAAGTCTTTTGAATTAAATCTAGTATTTTCTTGTCTACTTCTGAAGTGCCGCAAGGAGGCATCTGCCTATCTACCATTTCTACTTTATTCTCTATTTGTAAATAGAGCCACTTCTTTCTTCGTCATTTTCACTTCTGCTTTGCTAATGATATGAAAATATATGCCAGAATTGGGTCACTAGACAATTGCATACTTCTTCAAGATTACATTAATAGATTCGTTGATTGAGGAAATAAATTTTGGGTTGACTTTGAATATAGACAAATATCAGTGAATGACTTTCAATATGTACCTATTAAATCCTATTAGTGGTAACATCCTTTTCGTTACTGATAAATGATAATAGTATTAACTATTGAAGTTCTCAGGCTTACATTTGTTCCTTTCCCTATATATTTGTACTTATATTTATCTCATTATCCATAAGGCCGTAAAATTATAACCCTGTTCTCTAGCAGATTGTCTACTCAAAAGTAATATTTCTTTCCTTTTTAATCTTATTTCTGATAATATTTACTCTCCCTCTCTCCTAGCTTTAATTAACTTCAAGGTTCACTCCACTAGAAATACATTTCCTTTTTATATCTTGTTCTTATTCACTAATTATTTAATTATTTACTAATTATTTATTATGAGCCTATTATTCGTTACATAAGAACTAATAATTCTAACACATCATTTCTGTATCTATCATTTATATATATATTTTTTTATTTTCTCATAATCCAAATGTATTTTATTTAACTACTATAGTATGTAACATGTAGTAATCTTAAGTTTCTTTCTTATAATTATTAATAATAAAACTAAATATTTATTCTTTTAGGTTCATTATATGATTCTAATTCACAAATTTGAGCGAGATTGACAATTAGTTTGTTATCATCCATCATTGCAAAATTGAAGAATAATGCAGCTGATTGAGACAGTCAAAAGAATGGTTAAACAAAATTTGAGTCAATAAGAGCAATATGTTTATTCCAATTAATTTTTTTATGAAAAACACTGGTTGTAAAAGTAATATTAGTAATACTAGTAGCTTACGCTTGCAATTAGAAATTGAGTCTAAGTACTTAAGGAAACAAATTTGTTAAATTAAGCTAATAAAAAGGAATAAATAATTTTTACTTAGTATAATTTATATTTTTTTTTTTTTTTTTGAGAAATAAAGCCCTGGTCTTTTTACTTAAAATGTTAATGCATCAACAGATTGATTTGAATTGATTATACTTCTAAATACTAAATTAAATTTATTATAAAAGTGACTAAAGTGTACCTTTTTAATTACATTTCAGAAAATGATTTGTTTTTGTTTTGTAATATTAATGAAGGTTTTATACAGTCAACTGCAAACTACCACTGCTGTGAAAATAACATTAATGACCTTCTCATCTGTATATGAAAATGTTTAATTTTTACGACAACCACATCTTCTGAGTACAATTGACTGCACTACTGCAGCAAGGACCAATAATTTGCAGTCAGCTGCAACAACCTAGTGTGTTTTCTAATAATAGAAATGTGAAATATTAAGAACTTGTGTCTAGAGCCATTATTATATAACTATATCAATAAAGATTTTAAGAACATTATTATGAAATATAATATATGGATAGATATTAGGTAATGAGAAATTTTCTTTTATACACTTTGCTATAAACATCACACTTTTTCCTATTGCTGTCCTTTAGGAACAACAAACTTAATATGATTTGTTTATCTTATTAATCTTCTTCAATAATATATTGAAGGACTAGAGTAGTAATGTTTTCCATGATAGATAGTTACTAAATTTTAATTTAACAGCAGATATTTGGAACGCCAAAAATAAGTAAGAAGTTGAATATATGTACCTATTTAAATTATTTTTGATACTTTTAATTCATTATACATTTAATACTTTATAGTATTTATTATTAAATTAAGTAGGTTTATGTATTTAAATACTTTTTTAAAGAATTAGTTGCAGAATTTTAAATATTTTAAACCTATAAGTAAAAAAACCAAAGTTTCAAGATTCTTTTTTTTATTAACGCTTAGAAAGAGAATTCCAATGCCTAATAATGTTATGCATTGTTTAAACTAAAGAGGAGATCCTAAAGTTACTCTTACTAATTGTGTCTCCTTCACCTTTTCTCCCAACTATGTAGATTTAGCCACTCAAGTCTACAATTTCCATTTAATTCAATCGCCTGTATCCTCTTTATTTCACATCCAAACGCCTTGTTTCAGTCTTCCTTTTCTTCTTTTTCCTTCAACAAACATTTCACTTTTTCAAGACAATCTACCAAAGCTCAATACCGAATCTTGGTGCACTCCTACTCTGATGCTAAAATCCTTAGTTTCTCCACGTGAACTCCTCACACTGGTACTTGCTCCTTCATACATGTCCTCAATTACATTTACATTCAGTTTTGGTAATATTTTCTTCATTAATTTTCACATAAATATTTCTCTAAATCAATAAATTCCAAACAAAACTTTCTCTACCATCTGCCGTATATAAAATATTGCTTTCAGAATTGTTGACCTCCAAGACATAAACCCAAACTCATTTCAAGAAATATTTCACATCTTTCCCTTTTTTTAATTATATTATTTCAGAAATTTCTGATTTCATAATCCTTTAAAATATTATTTCCGTCTCTTTATCACTTCCTTGTTAGGTACCTATTTGTTAATACTCTTCTATCCTCATATTGTATAGGTACACCATGTATTTTTACAATCCATAGATTATTTTTCTCTTCACTTAGCTTTCTAGTACACTTTTTTTATTTCTGATCTCTCACACAACTCATCATATTTCTTTAATTTATACATATTTCTCCAATCTCTTTCAGGTTATTTTTAAATAATTTTTTATTCTCATCCGCTAATTTCCACCATCTAATCCTCAATTTTATTTATATTTCCTTTTCCTACAAGAAAATAATTTTAATCTTCTTATAAACATGAATATATATATATATATATACTCAAGATTCGTGTTTAAAATTCGTGTAAAATACAAATTTAGACGTCTCATTAAGAACATTTTAAATAAAATATCGATATGGATAATATATATATATATATATATGGTGTGTATGGAAAACATTGAGTTTAGTTAGGTAGATACCTATAGGGTAGTTGAAAAATTTCTGAGACGCGGAGGAAAAGTTGTGTGATAGGTAAAGGAGATGTACAGACTACAGGAATGTGGGAATTATGGAAGGATAAAACTTATCAGTCACAGCACAGAATAATAACTTATTAAATAAATAGACGTAATATATTATTTTTATTCACTAAAATACTTATATTATTTCAGTTTATGTATGAACTGCGCATTTTTTAAATTAGAGCTGCGCATTTTCTACTTAGAATTACTCAAAAGTGTCTAACGCACGTTAAAATAAGCACTGCAGTACATCCACTATACAA
>JAIPRL010013120.1:0-11007 GCA_025469235.1 Pemphigus obesinymphae
AAACGGTGCCGAAAGCTGTTATCATCCCAGACATTTGCCATTACTGGGCCGACATTGACTGTCAGTAATGCGCCAGCGTAAGTGGGTACTGGCACAATACCGCACCCGTTGTTAATTTCTGATTGGGAGATCCAATAGAATGTCCACATTCCTGATTTTTTTTTCCCAAAGTACGTGTAAAATTAAGTTAATATATTCGGACATTTTAAAACTGTATGAAAATCAAGGAAAAAGAATTAAAAAAGTGGGAAAGTCAGATCAGTTTTCAGAATCCTTATCGCATCACTAGGACAATCGGTATGTTGGAAATGGGATTTAGTGTATTTTCAAATACGATAGCCGTATATATTGACATGTGCCTGTGCGTGCGAGTAAACACACCACCATTATTATGCCGAATGTATTTACACATACTAAAGACCAAATAATACTCACACAAATACACTGGGTAACGTGAATAATTAAAATAATTGTCTATACACAACCCCCTAATAAATGATCGCTTCCAATCCCCTTAAGTTACTCTATTATAATTGACTCAAAGTTCTTATGCATGTATTTGGAACAACGGAATTATGAAATTCTTATCACCATGATAATATCACTCATAATCATAATTTTAAAATTATTAAATAGTTATTTTAACTTAAAAGAAAATTGAAATTTCATTTTTTTTATTTCTAAAATTCTTTTTTTAGAAATATTTTTAGTTGGTTCTATTTTTAATTCCAAAAGCTTTCTTACAATAAATACAAGTGTAATAGTTACAAAAATAAAACAATAAAATACAAATTAATATATAAAAATACCACTAGCTCCCTCGCTTCTTCAGAATCCAAAATATTTACAGAACTAAACAAAACTAAATAGAGAACTCGAAATATAAAGTAAAGGAAATTAAATTATGGATAATTGAGAAGAAACAAAAATGAGAATATAGACATCCTTAAATAATTTATTAATCATTTGGTTCGTTAGCATTTAGTTTGTACGAAAAAAGTATATCTCCAAAATTGTCCCTTTTATAGTAATCCAGTTTTTATAAAAAGTAAAGTTACGTTATTTTTGATACATACAAATGGTGTATAACTACTATTCCTGTGATAACATTTACAAATTGTTCTGTAGATCTTTTACAACACAACTATATATGAATTGTATATTGTAAATACGTACGCTTAGGCAAAACTATGGGCTGGGCTGCCTGAGCAATGGCCCAGGCTAATGAGCCCCGTATAAATATATAAGTTATGGACATATTATAGATATTGCAAAAAACATAAAAATTATAAAAACAAAAATATAGTTTGATCATTATAGATTTCCAAACCATACTTATTTAAAAAATATATCAACCCTGTTATCGCAATACATAAAGTACCTACAAACATGTCGAGATAATAATATTATCGTGATTTATTTCGTTTATCGTCGTTTACCATTTTCGTCTGATCGTTTGGAAAAAGAAACAAATTTAATAAGGGGACCTTGTCAAATCCCTTGTCTTTATACCAAAAAGTGAAATTTGGAGATAGATTTCGCAGTTTTCAGAAATCATAGGTTGAAAATTATAAATGGGTAGAATACAGTAAAAGTATGGATGCAGCAGTTTTTAATTATTTTTTTTTTAATTGTCTAGTTCCGCTTATGAACGTACGTATAGCTTAACTACTTGTTTATTAATTTAAAAATCCACTGATCTTTTAGAACAACGAAAAAAATCAGAGAGCCTACGACCATATACGGATTAAATCCTTAATAGTCATGAACTGAACTAATCCGTTGAAGGATGTGTTTCACTATAATTAAAGGATTATTATTTTTACGTTAAAAAGATGAAATATTAGTTCCAACAGACTAAATCCGTGAAGGACCCAAGGGACGAGAATTTCGCCCATTTGATCCTTTAATTCTCTCATATATAGCCGCCTAATTATGAGTATTCCAACTATATAATAGTTTATATTATATTCCTATATATAGTATCTATAGTTACTTCCTGTTCAAATGCGAGCAATATCAAATAATAATTGATATACATTTAAAACTTGAATGTATATTGTTTTGACCAATAATCAACATATAATTTATTTTATTTTTTAATATAAACACACGATATTAATCAATAAAATGCCAATGAAAATGATAAAATCCATACATGAAGTATATAGGTACTTAACTAGTTGCAGATGAATGATCGAAATATAATTGATGTTATAGATTTATGTAAGGAGTAATAATATACTATTCTTTATGCATAGTTGTCAATATAAAAACGTCACATAATAATAAAATAACACACGTGCTCCATATTTAATACTATAAAAGAAAAAAACGATAATTATAATCATCAATTATGTCAAAATACACCAAATCATGTTTTAAATACAATTAAAAACGAATCGCAGTTAATATTAAAATAGGTATGTATAATTTATATAACTATAGTTGAATATAGTACGGACTACGCGCGACGTGCAAATCTAATACGAATAATGAAATAAATAGCCTAAAGTGCTTTATAAAGCTAAAAATTAGATTATTATATTATCTAGTTATCTAATAGTTTTAGTTAAATAGTTGTGACATTGTGAAAGAAGTCTAAGGAGCAGAAGAATAGAAGAAGAGATAATTTACCTGACCACAAACCATCACAACCCAGCTTGTACATTATAATTTAATTTGTGAACGATATAATATTATTAAATTTTATTATTCTATTCGATAAGTATTACGATTTCCGATAATGAAAAATTTTAAATAAGATAATAACTATAACGTATAATATATAATGTAAAAACATTTTTAATTTACAATTTTTCATCGTAGATATACGCATATATTATTCCAATAAAAATAAAATTTCGATTAGGTATATATAAGCTTAAAGATACAATTAATATTTATATTTAAAATGCATAAATTTAAACCTAAAATAATTAAATTATTGCAGGGAGCAGTAATGAAAACTGATATTGCAAATATCCAATAGGTACCAATAAGTCCTTCCTGCTTCAACAAACGGTACTCCTCGTGTTTCAAATGTATCTCTACAATTCTACGCCAATTTACTTAAACTATAATATATTAATGACGTATAGCTTGCAATATTACGTTCAAAACAATATTACAAGACTTTACAAGCACCTCATAAAGCACAGCAATCTTCCCATGGGAAATCCTTGATTCCCAGATAATCCTATGAGAAGACTAATTTACCAGTGTTAAATTACCCTATAGAATTTTTATATTTTTTATAAATCATTTCAAACCAGTCTTATACGTTAAATTCATGCTGAACATGACGTTAATATGCATGTCAACACGTAAATCCTCTATAATAAAATACTCTAAATATTGTCATTAATTTATCATATTCATATTTTTCATATCATTTCTTGGTCTTTAATTTGCATCCAATTAATTTTAATCGTATTAATTTTAGTTTCTAATAGTTTTATAAGTTGTACACAGTTGTCAAAAAGGTTTAGGCCTGTTTATTATAATAAAGTAAAAAATTGTATTCACTCCAGTACTGAGTGTAGAAAGTATGGTCTAAATAACAAAATAAATATATTGCAAGTATTTACACTGTCGTCTATAAATCAGAAGAAAACTGTTAAACAACACCACTTTAGAATTCGATAATAATTTCGTTTTTAATTTTATTTTAAAATTATGACAACAATATGCTGGTCCTTCGCTATTTTTGTACATACAAAAACAGTAGTGAATAATAATTATTATATTATAAGAATGACTTTTATGATTTATATTTTACTTCTTAAATACATAATTAGGTACCTGAAAAATACTGGACACCAATATCATCCAATCCAATACATCTATATAATACTATATAGACTATACTTTTATAATAAATTACACGATATTTATTCAATATATTTGAAAGAATTTGGCCTCTATATATTAGGGCGACCATACGTCCCGTTTTTTTGCGGAATTGTCTCTTTTTTGGAAGTGGAACCCGTTTTTTTTTTTTTTTTTTATTGCGGAATGATTACGAACGATCGTTTTTTTATTTTTTGTTTATTTACCGTTTTTAAGCGATTTATGACAATTTCGACAGAAAATTATTTCAATTGACTTTTTTTCACTGTTCTCTAGATTTTTAATTTTCTAAATATGGGTTACCCTACTCTATATACACCTACGAGTACACATACTATTATGCTTGCATTTTATTGGCTCTGTATATCCATATTAATTAAAATGTGTACTAGTTTACATGCTGTAAGTAGCCTGTACTACTGCACGGTAAAACAATAAAATAACAATCGTATGCCATAAAATAATTTTATGAGTGCTAATTTTATCTAACGTGCATTCTTATTTTTTATGGGTGAAACTAAGACTTTAAAAATACAAACAATTCTCAGACAGCAACAAAAAACAAAAACAAAATGTTTTTAAAACATTTCCAAAATGTAAAATAATGATCTATCAATTTTTAGGACAAATTTGGTCCGAACAATTAACGTTTAAAGAATAATTCCGATATAGGTATATACTATCTATTGTTTTAAAAACATAGGTACCTATTATAATTGTATTTAAATGTTTTTAAGCGTTCATTTTCAGGACCAAGTATATCCGATATCCCTAAAATATTATCAACACATTATATATATTTAGAACTTTTTATTTAGGTACAAAATGTATTTAAAAAAATATGAATTATGAATAATGAAACTAAGTTACACATTATTACCAATTTATTAAATGTTATATATAATAAATTGTTGTTGTTACGTTTTATTATTAATTAAGTACTTGATTAATTAATGAATTGTTTAATTTAATCTGTACTTTTGGGCTTATTCATTTGAATAAATTATTATTCTTATTATGATAATTAGCTGTAGGTAATGTAATACTATGATGCTACAGTATGAGATTTATTTATTAAAATATAATATAACCAAATTAATGTCATTAAAGTTCAATAAATCCTTTTTTAAAATACATGAAATAATTACTTTTAGTCTTAAACGAAAAATAAATGCTAATCAATTTAATTCAATAATTACAAATCTTTGCGTTTGTGAAAAAATAATTATGATTTATGAGTAAAATGCATTTACCAAAAACTGATCTATTTAAAAAAATTGAGATAAAAATTAAGAACGCATATTGTTTTTGAAAAATAGAAGGGAAATTTAAAAAAGGCTCTTAATATCTAAATAAAATAAATCCAGATAAAATCCAACAAGTCATTATATATTTATTGTTGAAGTTGGTCATCGTCCTTTTAATCCTCGCACAGGATATTAGGATAGTGCATGTTTTAGATTAGACCATATGAAATCTTTAGGTCTTAATATCTAAAATTGTTAATTTTATTGTATAGAAATTCAAGAAAAAATCACATTTAAAATCGTTATGTAACCTTAAAGTGACGAAAAGTTTTAAACATTTTATCACGTGTTACAAATTACAATTATGTTATTATATACCTATAAACTTGATGTGAATTGCATGTCTGTTATTATTTTCTGAAATATAAAAAAATAACAGAAATTGATTTTGTTAAATACATATTTTTGGACAATTTTCAGTAGTTTTCTTTAAGGCTTCTAGAAAAAAGTACTAAAAAATCGAAAAATTACCTAAGTATTTAAAGTACCTTACCAACTATATGAACAAGATAAATTTTCTATTACAAAACCTTGTACCGAAAAACTCATTCTCCGCAAAAATCTTCACAAAATATTAAATACAAAATTAATAATAATTAAAGCATTATTAAAATCAAACTAATACGAGTACATTCCAACCATTCCACGCTTCGCTAAGAATCGAATGTTATGTTACACACCTCTTCAACACGCCTGCTCAAATAATCATGGTATACGTGCAAAATAGCTGTATAGGTATGTCCGACTTTTTTAATTGAATGATAAATTATTATAAAGTATAATTTAATTATCGTTGGGTTCAATCTTTTAGCGTATTTAACATAATAAAAACACGTTTTATTATTATGAAAAAAGCAAAAAATCACGGTTTTTATATGTACGTACCTACCTATGTATGTAGTGCTTAAGCTTTAAACCATATAGGTTGATAGGTATAGATACTATGATGAATAATCGTGATGAAGAATATATTTGCTTAATATATTGAACTCACGATAGAAATATAAGTATAGTTATCGTTAACCAATAAAATTATAATTTATTATACATTTTGAATTTATTACAGTAACAGGAAAAATGTTTAAATACTATAAATAAATAGCATTAATTTTATAGTACTATGTTTCATAATATTTTACGTAATTATACACATATAATAAAGCATATTATATACCTACCAATTCAATTTATTTATAGTGTATTCTAATGTAATCTAAATATACCTAGTTGTGTATATAAAAAAAGAACAGGTAATACCAATCAAAAACTCATGTTGTTTTTAATTCCATAATAATGAAAACAACCACCTGTTGGCCATTGATAACCAAATACCTAAAAAAAAAAGTAGGTACCTATTAAAAATACCCTAAAACACGCATTTGTGACCTAAAAACTAAATAAATGTGCACTTTGCTTATCATATGTAGGATACTGGTAGGGGATATATTAAACTAAAAAACAATGATAAATTAATAAATCATTGCATTCAATAAAACGACTTTTGGTGTAATAATTTAAAAAAAATAATAGATAACCATGATAATTTTATTTGTTATTTTTGTTAATTCTTTTGTATTTATAAAATATTTTCATTATAAAAGGTAGTTATAATCATAAGTCAAGGATATTGATAAATTAGCATAATTAAGGATTCCCACCAAATTGAATGTGTTTTCTTGTGAATTTCTTAGATTCCGAGGATCTTTATACTAGGTATCCCTTATGCACAGCATCACCACTATAATCCAGTAGCTACACGACTCGAATTAGCATCCCTGGCCCCGAACGCAGACATGTACTCAATCGTCTCAATCACAAGTTATTAAATAATTTATTATCTGAGAAAATTAATTCACTTACTCTCCTATCACTAATAAATATGTCAGATATTGTGTCCCCTTTTCCACTCCACTATCCACCAGAAACTATATGTCGAATAAACCTCTTATAGGCGCATAATGTTCATTGGCAATGTTGACTCTTCCTTCACCTTTTAAATTGAATTGTATTATATTACTTTTAGTATACTATTTTAAAATAAATATGTAGTTTTAAAATTACTGTTTTGTTATCCATAGTTACAAGTTATCATTTGTTTGGTTTTATAATATTTTTATTTTAATCTAATGAATAAAAATATTTAAACAAATTGTTTTAAACATTTTTATGGAATTATAGTTTATTGTTTAAACTACGTTTAGAAACCGGAAATTTAGCATAGGTACTCACAATTTCCTAATTTGTATCTGTTCGCTAAAGAAGAAAATACCTGAAAAATTGGACATTTCAAAGTACCAACTAAAAACTATTAAAATTATGATATTTTCTATCAAAAAAGCTCTTCACTTCAAACTGATACTCGATTTCTTCTAGAAAGGTACTTACAGAAAAAAAAACACTATTGTAAAAACAATAGATTTCCAAGTCTTTACACTACTCAAAATCGAAAATAAATTTCAAAAGTATTTGAAATCAAATGTACTTTTTTCTAAATAATTTCATATAAAAATAAAAATGATTTTTGTGTCAACTTTTTTTCATTATCTATTTTAATAAAAGGACGTCACATGATTTTTAAGAAGTTCTGTGTAGATCATTAAAATATCTTAAAATAATCTAAAAATAAAACCCCCGTTTACTATTCAGTTTTTTATATTACTATTAGAAAATCAGGAAAAATATATGAATAAAAAAATATGTAATATGTAATAATATGTAACATAAAATAAAATATTTACATATAAAATATGTAATAATCCTATCAACTATACTTTGTCTTTCGTATTGTATTGTGTAAATTGTAACACTTATCTTACTTTTGTCAATTCTTTTAAAATACCTACGAATCAACAGCTTTCATCTTTTTTTCATGGGCTCCATTGCTTTTAATTTCTGGTCAAACAATTTCCATTAATATTATCTAAATATATTTACAAAACACTGATAACTACCTACTAAATATTTAAAGTATAAATTACGATAGAAATAAAAAAACAACGAAATATTTTAGAAATTTTGAATAATATTGCTCTTACCTCCATGACTCTTATTGTATATACTTATATCAATTGTATAGAAATGTTAAAATTACAGTGTATTCACTTATAGATTAAATAAATTTTTATTTCACAATACTTATTATTATTATTAACTGTCAAGACGTGTCAACCACGGCTTAAGATATTATAGTTACACAACTGCCTATATGTTAACTGACGGTGGAATCCGAAAAAAAAAGTTTTCTGATGATATCAGTTTTCTCACGCCATACCATATCAGCGCCTTTGTGACAGATTATCACACTACTATAAGCTTTTATTCATAAAGACTAGATTAAGGAGGCCAATCTCTGTTAAAGAAAAACGTCCCGAAAAGGGTCACACATACACGATTAAATTGCCACATTTGTTGCTACTTTAACGCGCGTAGTATGAGTTAATGACGTTTTTTGAGTTTTACAAAAAAAATTTTTAATCTTAACCTATTAGATTATGTGTACGTTATAAAATTGATATGCATATGTGTACACTTTAATTATTATTATTATTTATTTATTATTAATTTATTTATTTATAAATGTTATCACATCATGTTATCATTGAATTATTAAATCGGGAAGCCTTAACCACTTCATAAAAAAATAAACTATTGCATTTTGCACTGTATTTGGAGGAATAAGCATGTTTTGTATGTGTAAATAATGTAAATCTAAAATAAATGTGTAGTATGTAAATAAATGTCTGTAAGATGTATACAGATGTACTGCATTTAATGAAAAATAATTTTCAATTTAATCAACAATAACGTACAACATATATTTATTTTGCATTAATTCTTTAATAACATAGTAAACATATTATGGTGACAACCAGAATAAAGTGATAATTCAATTATAACATTTAAAACTAAATGAATTAATAATAAATAAGAATAATAATTAAAGTGTACATACATGCATATATCAAAGTACGTGTAATTTTACAACTTACAAAAATTATAATAGGTTAGGATTAAAAATATATAATAATTTTTTTTATAAAACTCAAAGGAAGTTTTTGTGGTTTTGGGAAGAATCTACGAAGGACATCTTAGCACACGTCGTTGTGTAACCGCATAATATCTAAAGCCGTTACTAATATTACTCGTTGTATCTTGAAAAATTAAAATTTTCTATTACAACTATTTAAAATAATCACAAAAAATCCTCTGGGAGGGGGGGGGGAGAATGGAAACCTTATGTGCACCCCAACCCAGTAAATACACCACTGGCCGTGCTTAAATCGCATCCCCGTCACAAATTCTGTGTTCTCTGCCGTTTTTTTATTGATGATAATAATGATTAATGAAAGTTGAAATTAATAATGAATAATGTTGTAATAAATGCGTTGACTGGCGTCCAGCGTTTCGTAGTACGTCCTGTAGGCATAAACTTTATACTCGTACGTTTGATTCGCATTAAGTTTTCGGTGTAAACAACAGGAACACATCAACATATAGTCTGATACGTTCAAGCAAGGCGTATCAGACAAAATTTGATGTGCACCAAACACAAAAATCATTATTTTAAGATTATATAATTTGCTTGTTGTTTATAGAGCTTTTCTTTTTGAATTAATTTGATCACTTATCAGCCTGCAAACACACAGGTTTTAGTAATAAAACGCGCGGTGTAAACTAGCCGTATGATGGCCACCTGGGTAATACGTACCAGCTTAATACAATATAAACTAGGCCAATATATGTAAATTGGAAATACATATTATTAAGACTAGAAATTTAATGTTCTTAAAAAGTTCTAAACATGCATGCATTTATGCGCTTAAAAAAGTAGGTACAAATATGTTTTAAAAATATGGACTTATTTTTTTATATAGTTTAGGTACCTATATTTATACAAATACAAATGTTTTATAAAACTTTAAATAGTAAACCCGAAAATTAAAATTATTAGGTTACTCGTATTTTAATGAATTTGCAGATGTACCTACCACTATAGGTACGACGCATAATATGGATATTAAATACATATTATGTTTTATTCAGTTCTCGGACGCGCGTGGTCGAAATGCATAATGTCAAATGTGTAACCAGCATTAAGGTACTTATTTGGGTACTTATAACCAGGGTTATTCTGAGGGAAGGATGAAACACCCCTGCAGCCCACTTTAGGAAATAAATTGGTAATTAATAGGTAATTTAAGATTTGTGTAGTGTTTGCAGGTAAACGGCCAGTCGGCATTTAGTCGGTAATAAACTGTAGGCTTATCAGAAAAATACAGAAAAAGTTGATGATCTTTTTTTTTGCTGGAAAGTTTTCAGGAAAGTAAAAGTCTAAAGTAATAATGCAAAGATGTTACCTGTACCAACAAATAATTAGGTAATTCGTTATTACAGCATGCCCTTTAAATAGGCATTTCTTAAGGATGGCCCTGCCTTTAATTTGTAGTTACGCTTAAACAGTGTTATAAATTATAATATTAAGTAGATACCTATGTGTTCTACATATTATTATTATAACCAGGACTGCAGTGGAGGGTATACGGCGGTATACGCACTATAACAAGCTCTGATATACACCTTCTGATAAAGACCGTATAATCTCTGAGATTGAACTTCTTTATTTTTATTTTATAATCATGAAAAATTACGAAAAATAAATGTGTACCTACTGCAGTGTATAAGCTACGCCCTATAGGTAGATATAAATGTAGTGTGGGCGGCATATACAGGGTGCGGCAGAGCCGACTGACGAGTTTAATGAGCTCATTAGCCTGAGATAAGATAAGAGCAGGCTTTAATTAGTGGTATATTTTGAATTGTACGGTAATGCCATTTTTAGTCGTAATCA
>JAIPRL010013121.1:0-11007 GCA_025469235.1 Pemphigus obesinymphae
TGTATAAAATTTCCAGAACTTAAAACCGAAAATTACTCCTTTTAGGACATAAAAACCTCGAAAACTAAAAATGTCTATAAATAGACCAAAATTAAAAAACACTTAATCGACGTAAATATATTACTAAATTAAATATTCGGTAAAAATTTCAAGATTATGAAGTCATTATTTTCGAAATTACGACGAAATTAAAATTCTCGATTTTACAAAATCGTACTTTTTCGTAATTTTTCGGTAGTTTTTGCTTACGCATTAAAAAAACTATTATGAAAACCGAAAAATGACCTCTTAAAAGTAGTACCAACTAGATGCGATTTGCTACCGGAAACCCCGGGTATGAGTGTAAAGATCGGAGCACTGCTTCTGGTAGAAAAAGTGTTTACAGAAAAATAAAAACAAAAAACAAAAAAAATAAAAAACATCATTGTAAAACCATAAGCTTGCTCGCTACGCTCAGAATGTAAAATATCGATTTTAACGCAGTCCCGGCGGATAACAATGGAAAACACTATATGTAGCACTGAAACGGTTAAGTCTATAGTGTAGGTACCATAAGCCAGCCATCGGATACGACCACGTGTACATGACACGTGTCTCCTCGGTACACGTGCACGACTGCGGATTTCGGTATAACGGCCGATTACGGCCGGGTGTAAAAAAAAAAACACGACGGAAATCAGCCGTTAGTCCTTTTTAGTCCTTTGGAACGTCGGCCCGAGATATTTTATGTATTTTTGCCCCACGAAAGAAACCGAAAGCGAAAAAATGATTAACAATTCGACAGACACCAATAATTAATATATATACAGACTGGCGTACACATATACACATATATGTCAGTGTGTGTCGAAAGTTTATTGTGGCCGATGTATCTCGTATGTATATATATACGTATGTATATATATATATATATATATATATATGCTGACCTTTAAACCCTCGGCACCGGGACGCTATATATGTGTATAAAAGGCGACCGAGAAATGGGGTGGAAAAAATCATCGGACCACGAGTAACGCCCTTGGGTAATTCATGAGCCACTATCGCCTCTAAATGCGTATATACATATATAATATATATATATATATATATACATGTATATACATATATGTATATACGTATATAATATATATATATACATTTATACATTTATACATATATGTATATATAATGCCGTTCGTAAGATGTCTCTCTGGTCCAAAATTCGCCTCCGAGTATTCGCCAAAGTCCTATTTGTATATTTTTTTTATACTTATACGTACCTAACCCGTCCCGGTATACGCGATGACTTCCGGATTTTATATTTTCTTTCTCGTTCGGATGGGGGGGGAAAAAAAAAAAATATATATATTTTCTTTTTCTTCCATTACACCACGCGGTTTGGCGTTTAAACCGGCCGTACGCGTATAATAATATATGGCCGTGTACGCGTGTACGACTACTATCATCACGGACGTCCGTGCCGACCACTCTGCAATGCCGAGACGATAATAATAATAATAATAATAATAATAATAATATCGACGACAATAATAATGATAATATATTATACGGACAGAAACGTTTTTATTTTCTGGCCTCGGAAATCGATTACACCGACCGGCAACGGTGGACATTACTATTACTAGGTAGTTGAAAAAGTCAATTTTCGTTTAACTATTAACTCAACTAGTTAATTCATTTGTTTATTAGGCATTTGTTTATCATTCGCAGTTAAGTTAACACGGGAAAGCCGAGAAATTCTATCGCAGTACCTATACAAACTTGTAACTAGTAGGTATCTAATATTAAATAATGTAAATAGTGGAAATTCTATTCATAAATATTTGAATAACCAATAAAAAAAAAAAAGTCTTGAAATTTAAGACATAAATGTTAAATGAAAAAAAGAAACTAAACTTATTTTTAACCGAGTCAAGTAAATATTTTTTTCAATGTTAACATTTACCTTAATCGACAAAATTTATTTCTAGTTAACTTTAGACTGAAGGCTTTTGGGCTAACTTAACTTAAATTTTTTCCATTAACTTGCCCGGACCTTTGCTCGTCCACGATGTGCGAGCAGTCAAGGGCCAGCCCGTATTTCAACACGACCCCTTCCATCATTGTTGTGTATATTTTTTTTCCACCCGATCCACGACGAAAACCAGGAGTGAGAAACAAGACGAAATGTGTTCCGACGGCCATCATCATATAGAGCCATATATTTTTGATCGGAGAATCGGGGTGGGGGTTTGTGATATTCTCTGCCCATCGGGAAGGAATTTTCGGTCGATTTTTCGATATAGACATGATCGATCAAAGATCATCGAAAAAAGTCATCCGTGACAGTCCGACGTGGGACAGAAAGCTAAATGTGTTTTCATATATTTCCTTTGATTTTTTATTTTTATTAATTTATTTTTTTTTTTTTGAAGGGGTTAGTTAAAAAATGTAATTATTTATATATCGTGATTCCGAGAGACCTATATAATAACTCAAGGGTTTCAAAAATAAGTATAATATCTTTCTCTACAACTCTAATTACTAATTAATAATAATGAGTTTTAGAGTTTTAAGAAAAAAAACTGCAAATTTTATCATAACAAATCGTTTTATCTCTTTGTGAAAATAATCAAAGTTCGAGTATTAAACCTTTATTTAAGCAACATTTTTACACTTAACCATTTTTTTTTTTTTTTTGTGGGTTATAAAATTACACATTAACTGATATGCGTATACTTTTTAACGGTGTTGGGTACGTTACTTTTAAAATGTAACTAAGTTACGTTACTAGTTACAAAATTAAAATGTAACTAGATTACCTAAATATAAAATTAATAACGTTACATTACTTTTTCAATTCAAGAGTACCTAACTATAGTTACAATGACGTTACTTTCAACAATTTTAAATATGTGAAAATAAAAATAATAAAATAAAATGTCAAAAATATCTTTATTTTTTTCTGATAGTCGTCAGTCAAATATTAAAAAATTCAACAACATGCCCTACTCCAACTTATTATATAAAATCACACAATCGTTAAAATATCTATTTTTTGCAGATTTGATGGGTCATCAGCAATTTTAAACGAATTTATTAGAATGAATGGTATTTTTTATTTATAAATATGTAACGCGTTATTTTACAAAGTTACCTACAGATAACTAACGTAGTTACTCTTGCGTTACTACACAAGCTAAATAACGAAGTTACTATAACGTTACTCGAAAAAGTAACTACGTTACAGTAACGAGTAACGTCCGTTACGTTACTACCCAACACTGTACTTTTATAATAACTATTTATTAATAATTTTAAATGTGTTCATATATCAAATATTAAATCAATTCGAGAAACCTCAATCACTTCATAAAATAAATACAGTATTTCAAATTTTAAGTATTGCATTTTGCACTGTATTCGGAAGAGAGGCATAAGCATTTTTCGTATTAAATACATAAGTAAATAAATGTCTATAAGAGTTACTGCATTTAATGGAAAATAATTTTCAATTTAATCAACAATAACGTACAACGTATATTTATTTTGCATTAATTCTTCAATAACATAGTGTAGACATACAGTGACAACCAGAATAAATGTGATAATTCAATGATAACATGATGTGATAACAATATTTAAAATTGAAAAAAATCAATAATAAATGATAATAATAATTAAATTATTGTACACATATGCATAACAATTTATGTGTAATTTTACAACTCACAAAAAATATAATAGGTTAGGATTAAAAATATTGTTTATTTTTTTTTTTATAAAACAAAAAACATCATTAACTTCTATACGAAACGCAGCCCGTGGAAATATAATCTTGCGGCTCTTTTCGGGATGTTTATTGAAGTAGGCGGCTGTATGTGTTTGGTCTCCTTATTCTAGTCTCCGTTATAATATGGCATCAAATTTAAATTTTTTATATTTTATAAGTGTATAACAGTTTTTTCTTCTTGTCGATTTTGTAATATTTAATATAGATATTTTTGAAATAACTAGGAAAATAATACAAGAACGTGAAAGAGGGGAATTATATTATTTCAACAACAAGGAAATGAAACTCCGTCAGTGCATGTATTTTAAACGGAAATTATAATAATATTCTAACGCCGACCGATATTCAATAAAACGGACGCGAATATTCGCAAGCTGCAAAATCATTTTACAAAAGAATTGAATCATCTACAGAAAACATTTGATTTATTTTTTGACAGTGCACAAATAATCGAATTACAGTCGAGGAAGGGATTGTGTTCATTCGTACAAGAGGAACAATTATTAATTTCATTATAATCAAAATAAGAATTAATATAAATTAACGATATTTTTGATGTATAATTGGAAACTGTATAGTAAACAAAATACACTAAAAAAATGTTTCATAAAATTTAGTTTTTGATCAAAACGATATATATGATTTGGCATTAAACATTTTATTTTTTTTTTAAATATAATAAAATCTCGAAAACACTGCAATTAATGAAAAATTAAAATACATTCGTAGACACATGAAAAATGCAATTATAACTAATATCTAATTTAATCGGTACTCAAAATCTCGTGTAAAACTTTCACGCTAATAAAACACAGGACATAAATTTATGATAACCCACATGGTTTTATTTTTATAGAATTATAATCATTATAAATAATAAATTAGAGTGGTAAATTAATTCTGCATTTTCTTCTCACATTGTAAATAATTATTAATAATAATCTAAAATGACCGAATAGTGTAACTGACCTAAAAATAAACATTCAAAAACAAAACAGCTAGTAGCTTATGGAAATCTTTTGCTCGTCATTTAGGATATTGGTAGAGAACATATTAAATTCAAGAGTAATGATAAACCATACCCAATAATGGCGTAAACCAGAGAGCTTCTAATTTAAAATTATTATCAAACTTAGTTTCGTATACTCATAAATATAGTATGGACTGTGTGATTAAAATAGTTTACTATACCTATAACCATTATTGTTTTAACCACACCAAAGGACTTTGTCATTTCTAATATTAGAGTACACTAATAATAATCTATTACTCAATTTAAGAGATTATTATCTATGCCTCGCGTCGAACATTTTTCCGAAATTTTAATTTCAAAGAAAATTATATTTATTTAAATTAATGGAATTTAAAAATAGCTATATCTTTTTACAAAATATTGGTAAAAAAAAAAACAACGCTACAGCCTGCAGCGTGGACAATGATCTTCTATATAAATTTGGTAATAGGTAAATTTACCATAGTATTATACATGACAAAGATTTGATGAAAATGTTGTACATTTACTGGATATTGGTTATGCGAAGATAGCAAATACGAGTGGAAATCATAAATTTCATTGCGCCCGGATTTTGCAGCATCGAGTTCGTTCCTTCCATCTGACTGAATTTTTTTCATTTTAGTTTGCGATACATTTTCATAGGGCATAACGTTCTTCCTTGTTGTTTGGTTTAACTGTAAACAATCACGTTAAAAACGCGAATATTAATGAATAATACAAAACGTACCTTTTTTAAACGAAAATGCCCGATTTAAATGATACACTTTCGGAATAATTTCCGAATTTATTTTTGTCTCTTTGGGGGTAAGTTTTTGTGGCTTACCTTCCCATTATCCCCCCCCCCAAAAAAAAAAAAAAAATAGCCACATAAACGAGTCTCAACGAAATGCGGACTTGGGCAGGTAACACATTATATAGCTGGCCCGTCGTAGTGTAAGCACTGGATTCTTTATAGTCGAAAGTTTTTAATTATTTTTTTTTTTAACGACCGACGATGCGTATACGCGTATCCGAACAATGCACCCAGGTCGTCGGCCCCCACGAGCTTAAATCTCGCGGCGTGTGGTCCGACGACGGGGAACGGTACCGCACGTTGTATTATTATTAAAACGCCGGTGGAAAACCCGCGTGGTCTATTTGGTGGGGGGAGGGTGAGTGGGATGATACCATGGATAATACTCGGACCGAGGTTACGGTGTATAACTGTGTATATAATATAACGACATAAAATACGACCTACAGACTCGGCACATCCGTTTTTGGATCTTCTGTATACGCATATATACACATATATATATATATTGTTTATTATCTAGCTTGCGAAATTAATAATATAATATTAGAGTGTACGTTTCACGGATTTCCCGGTGGTCACCGCCGCGGGATCCTATAGAGATACCGCGGTCGCCCGTTCTATTCCAAAGACATTCTACAATTCAACACTCCACCACGACGGGTTTCCGCGGTCACGCCCGTTGTATTCTCCAAATATTACCATTCCATAACTCTCTTACATCCCTCCTGTCGTCCCGGCCGACACGCCGCTAGAGCGAATTCAGCGAAGCGGACCACCGTCCGTTATTCATATGGTCACACCGCGGTCCGAGATTAATTATTTTCGGGTTCACGGGTTTGTAATTATTTGCCACGCTAAGAATGCACACTAACAATAATGTCTGTTATATAGAAATCGTTTCAATTCTAATTTTTTGGAACCTAACCCGCAATGACGGAATTAAAAATACTTTTTTTCGAATAATCACAACTGCAGTGTACTAAATAACTGATATTTTTTGAACGGATTTTACCGCGTATTATTTATTGCACACGTATACCTATGCACATTAATTATTTTTGAAATGCATTGTATGAAAACGAGTTTTTCGATGATAATACACGGGGCCCGGAAGATAACATTATTAGTTCCGATTCCGTAGTCAACAATAAAATGTAAGATGGCGGCGTACATGTGCGATTCACATACATGAGGGAAGGGAACGCGAGGCAGACATTTTCGTCTCGAAATAAATTATCTCACCGTCACGTATTGGCCGTTATAAAAAATTATTATTATAAAAATGAAAAACCCCCACCCGTTAGTATAGCATTGGATATAGGTACTGTAGTAGATATATTTAATTTCAATGCGTTAATAAATCGTTCATTTTGATAATTCGATCTGAGCGAAGATTCCGTGCAGTGTATTATAACACGAGTATTACTATATGCATTTAAATGGCTAATAAATAATACGACATACGTTTTTACATATTTCCATAGTCAATGTTCGATGTCAATTTCCAAGTTTTTGACATTTCAATTTTGAAATTTTTATACTTTTCAGTATTTTTGGTAGTTTTGAATATTATTTAAAATAAATCATCTAAAGGTTCGACGGTAATGACTACCCAGTAACTTTTCGTGATATTTCCCTTATAAAATGTGTCTTTTCTTTATGCGTATGAAAATTACATAGAAAATCAAAAAATGACAAATTACCTCTATAAAGTACTGATTTGAGCGAATTTCCTGTCCAAAGAATCTATACTGGAAAACTGTTATTTTACTCCTTTTATCGCAAAAGAAGTATAATATACGTACGTGTATAAAAATAATAAAACAAATCATTGTAAAACCAATACATTCACTTCTTCGCTCAGATTATAAAATGTAAACAGAAAAATATGTAGTTTTTTACTGTTTTATAGATTAAACATTTTTGTTTAGAGAATTCTAATATTTAATATCTTTAAATAATTTGATAATATAAAGTCCATAAAAAAAAATAAAAAAATAAAAATAAATGAAAACATTTATGAATTCATTTTAAATATAAATGATGTATTAAATATTTTTGTGGGAAATGGTTATTTTTTTAAACGTGGAGGGAAAAGTAATATCTTCTTGAAATAAAATCGCTTAAAAGTGCCGTGCATTATGTTCCACCTCGATCCGTCGTAGATTTATAATAATTTTAAATTTATGTTTTTTTTTTAACATAAATCAATGAGCTATGAACTTAATCATCGACTGACCAGAAAAATAGACGGATACGTTTTTAAACATCGGTTGGGTTGCATTTTACCACATTTGATTCCGTAAATTATTTATTGGAATTCTTTCTGCTAAACACTCTTTTACGGCGTGAAAGAATATACGTAAACGTTGATTATTCAATTTTGATTCGATCCGATAAAAATTCCTTAAATCCTCGATTTTCAACGCCTCGAGGCTTCGTGGGATCAACAATTTAAACCGTCACAAGACCGTTCGGTTCAATCGAAAATGTTCAATCATTAGGCACCGAATATTATCATTCACACATAACATTTGATCAGCATGTTCTTTTGACTGTTGTTCATTTTGTTTGCATAAATCACGGAAAGTGATTTTATATTTACATATTTTCCATACAAACTTCCTGACAAACACAGATTTAATAATATTAATTTTCTTTGCAAAATATTTATAGGTAGTCTAACACCACCAATATAATATGCGAGTATACTTACTATATAATTTGTCGTTTAAAAGACGGTAAGATACAATTACCAAGTATGACTTACGTTCTTAAAGGACATTTCATACGCCTTTCACTAAGTATATAAAAGTTCATTTTCACGCGTATTCCCGTAGGCCTTTTGTGTGTAATAATTTTCCGTAATAATTAAAACGGGCGAAATTTGCAGAAAATGTATACTTCAGTTCAAGTCGTAAACTTTGCAGCTCAGTCTTTTGTCGGAATGCATTGAAGAAACCGGAAAGGTGGCTTTTAATTCGTTATAATTTGTGTTCGGTAGAAAAAAGAACATATGAATTATTTTGTACATGAGACCAAGAAATTTTATTTTATTTAAATTTATCATCGACTTAAAATATAATTTAACCGAATATATTTCCATTTGACAAAGCGCGAAATTGTTCATTTTCTGTGTCCAAGTACATGATAAAGAATTTTTTTGAAACTGTAAATCTATTATTTGTTTTACCTAATTCATTATTTTATTTTTATATTTTTAGCCGAAATATTTTGTAGTTACATGCTCATAATATAACTTATTGTTTTAAACTCAACTATATAAAATACCTAAAAATTTGTATTGTCCACTTACCTATTAGGGAAAAACGTACTTACGTTTTTCTCTAGGACAATTTTTTGTTCTGTTGTACCATATGTGCCTGACGTGAATACTTGTAATTTACCATATATATATATATATAGTATTGCCTAAACAATGAAATGAAAAACTTCTATTTAGTCTAAAAAAAAAAAACGTAATTTTTTACTATAAAAATACATTGAAAGATTATTCAATATACTTTTCGTTAAACCAATTATCCAGATATTTTATTATTTATCGGCATGAATTCTATATCTAAGCTTGGAGCTATAAACTATAAGGATCTTGAATAATATATATATAGAAATATATAGAAATTACAAGAATGAAAACAGCTGCTATAAAATACTTAAAGTTATATCCTTTTAGACGGATTGTCCTTTTTTGACAGTAAACGCATAGTTAATGAACTCGAGCGGGAAATAAAATTGAAAAATAAAATGGTATCTACACTCCACAGATATTATATGCGTATAGGTCGTAGGTACGCCTCAGAGTTGTAATGGTGTTTAAATCGCATTATAAAAAACTGTGACTCCTTTTCCAATATAATTTTCAAAACTTGTTCACTCTCATAAATCCTAACAAACTTGACTATACTTTGTACAATCTCATTTTATGAATCCAGGTCAATTCGCCATGCTCACTTAGAAAAATGTATTTTTCACTGCACACATCTTTCAACGTGGTTCGTGATATTTTTCTTTTTCGTGACATCCTTTAAAACTAAATGGGATTTTTTCTTTTTTTAGGTGATGATGATATTGTCATTTTATAAATATAAATTGTCGTATTCGGAAAAATAATAAAGGAAAATTCAGTTTCTTGTAACAAAAATAGAAATAAGGATTTGTTTTTACATTTTTCGTATATGAATCACGCACACATGATTCTGGCAGCAGTTTAGGTTACATGCAATTATCGATTATTTCAGTTGAAATACACACGCCAATAAGTATTATTTTAACAATTTTTTAGAATATAAAACGAAAATATTTGATCAATATTCAACAGTTTGCTACTTATATTTAATACTGAAGACGCCACGCCACCCTCTCTTGCTAACCAAAAAAAAAAAAAAAAAAACTGTCGACTTTGGCCGGGTGCACACCAAAAGAGCAAAACTGCTTAAAGTCATTTTGCTTTAAACTGATTTAGTCATAATAAAACAATTTGTACCGCACACCAAATAAGCAAGAAAAGCGAAATCGTATTTAGTCATCAACACGTCTTCCGACGAAGAATACGTTATCGTCCCTATTTTGTGGACTTTGTTGTGGAATATTGAAATGAATGAAAAAAACAAAAAGAATGTGGGTTCATCCCTTAAATAAAAAGCGTACAAAAAATAATTTAATTAAATGCTTTTTACGGGAATTACGTAATGAGGAGCAAAAATTTAAAAATTTTACCCGAGTGAGTTCTGAAACATTTGATTATATTTTGAACATAATTTCCGAAGATATTCAAAAAGCTGATACCGACTTCAGAATGAGTATTAAACCAGATGAAAAATTATTTCGTAAAAAAATACAAATTTTTATTTGTTATATATATATATATATATATATATATATATATATGCGTAAGTACGTATATGCAAATACGTAAATGAAATATTTTTTTACTTTAATAAATATAATTAACTATATATAGGTACATTAAAAAAAAAAAAAAAAAAAAAAATTAATTATTACGAATAGAGTAATAATATAAAATGTAAAATAAAATATTATATATATATACGAGCACCGATATTAAACTAGTTCGAACTGAAACGACTGATGAAAAATTTTTTTGCCTTGACCATGACTCCTCAGTGCGGGGGCTTACACTGAATTGCACGCTTTAGTCTGCTTATTCAGTCTGCCTCGGTCAGTTTTGCTCTTTGGGCGTGCGCCCGGCCTTAAGTACCCACACATTATGACTAACGGCATGGTTCACGGCACCTCTGCAGCGCACACGTACCTACAGGGTAGGATTCAAAAGTAATGAGCCTTTGTTCAAAAAGACAAATTTATTGATCAAATCGGTAAAACTGACTAATAGTCTTCAAAATAAGCCCCTTTTACATCAATACACTTCTGTAGGCGGCT
>JAIPRL010013122.1:0-11004 GCA_025469235.1 Pemphigus obesinymphae
TGTACTATTAAAATTTGTATCATGAATGTAACAACAGACGTATATGTAATTGTAATTAAGAAAAATAAAAAAATTATTAAAATTTAAAAACTTTTATTTTAATTTTACCTTAAGTCAAACCCCCCCCCCCCCCAAAAAAACTGAACGCTAGATACGGCCATGTCATTACCTACCTAGGTATCTCAAGTAATTTTTTTGTATGACCATTTATTACATTTAGGTGTATAGGTTAATTTAAACTGTGATTTAGGTAGGTAGGTACTGATCGCAAATTTACCGCAAGCCTCTCCTGAACTGGGATAGCTTCTCTCATATAAGTGTCCTTTTTTATAATTATCGGGCCTCTCAAACTCAATATTTTTTCAAAATCTGTGCTACACATTCTTAGCGCTTTGAAAAATTTACCAATTCATTTAATAGGTTTGTACCATTTACCTTTGTTCTGTTCAAACTTGGACGAGTCCACCATTTTTTTGTCTTTGTAGGTCTTTATAACGTTTATATACCTACATATAATAAAGCGAGGGAACAAATAGCATCCTCCTCGGTCGACATTTTAAAACTGACTAATACTAATGTTTATGAAAAGCAAAAATACTAAAAGCCGCTTGCGTGTGGACGGGTACGTGCCGCGCGGCATTAGGCCGCCCAAAACATGTCTCCGTCTAAACGCGGCTTTAGGTAAGTACATATTTTTTCTATTCATACATTTTTAGATTCTGAGCGTAACGAGGGAGCTAATGGTTTTACAATGATGTTTATTATATTTTTTATTTTTCTGTTAACAAATTTACTACCAGAAGGAGTGCTCCTATCTTTACAAGCTTACCCGGTTTCCGGTAGTAAATTGCATCTAGTTGGTAAGTACTTCAGAGAGGTCATTTTTCGATTTTCTCAACAGTTTTTTAATGCGTAAAGAAAAACTACAAAAAATGATGAAAAAACGGCATGTTATATTCTGTGATACTATCTTATTTCGTGTCTTTATCACAGCCCACAGACATGATTGTAAACATGAACTACTATATATACATGACAAAATAAACAAAATAATTGTCATGTATATATAGTAGTTCATGATTGTAAATATCATATTAATCAATTCTTATCATTTTATTATCAATAAAAATCAAGGTAAACAAAAATCATAATAATTTTTAGAACTTAAAGTTATTAAACATAATATATATTATATAGGTACAAATTAAATAATATTATTATTATGTAAATTATAATAACGGGTTTACATGATTTTATTCAAATATTCCAGTTTCAAGATTTTAAAATCATACATTTGTTATTATGGATGAAGATATTAATGAACTAAATTCTTCAAAAGTGTCTAATGAAAATAAAGAAAAAAGTAAATACCTACTAAAAGTCTAAACTAGATCTTAACATATTATTTTAATATATGTGTATATTAGTATTAAGAATTTCGTTGCTTGTGTGTTCAATTTATTAATTAATTTACTTTTTAATATTTTGGCCTGATAAATTCATATTTTAGATTTGTACAGGTCCGGATTTACAGTTGTGGAGGCCTGAGGCCAAAGAATAGTGGGAGCCTTTTTAGAACTGTCTTTTCTTTTTTGCGCTTCAGGTTGATTAGGTATGTTTAATGATGTTAAAACTTATGTTAATCTTCTTTTCAATCAGATACATCGAGTTTTTTACTCATAAAACTTTTTTCATTCTTTTTTTCTGTAAACAATATGGGTTGAACCTTCTAGTAAGTACTTGTAATATATTATACTTTATATTTAAATAAAGAAATGTATTATTTTATCAATGAAAATATTTTTAGAACACCGTTCGACATTAATGAAAGTAAAACACTTTATTTACCTCTTTAATCTTTTTTAAAATCTATTTAAATTTAATAAAAACAAATCACAATCAAATTATTAGAATTTGTACTTTGTTGTAAGTCTTACTTGTTTATTATGTAGGTATGTTATAAAAAATATGTATAATATTTAAAAACTAAAATAAAAAATTCAAGAACTTTTACATTTCACCAAATGATAATTTTTGTACTTTTTTTTTTTTTTATATTTATGATCACTATACTTATGATACCTATAACTAATAATAGATAATGAATTGAAATAATAGAGTTTGCACATGATGAAAAAATCACCCAGAGTGAAAGCAAATTTATAATTAATTGTATAATATTTTACTTAAGAGGATGCTACATCGATGATTTTCAGTGATAAAAAAATAATTTTTTCCATTACAATTAGAATCTTGCAATTCTATCACAGCTGATGAGGGCCCCGAGTGGTGGAGGCCTGGAGTCACTGGCCTCTCCTTAAATCTCGTCCTATTTGTATAATTTTTATCTAATTAAATTTATATTTAATAATATGAATTCATGGGCCCTCACACAAAATGGTTTGCTGAGGCCATTCTTATTCTTCAAGAAATATACATATTTTGTATATCACTATAATACTACATATATACATTTATAATATATTTGCTTATTTTAGTTGAGATATTATTGAAAGCAACTGGTAATGCTCCAATTCTGAAAACGAAAAAATGGATGGTAGAAAAAGAAAAAACAGTTGCTGCCATTAATTTGTTTTTACGAAAACTATTAAAACTTGAATCATCAGATACTTTGGTAAATATATATATTTAGGTATATGTTTTGAGAACATCTCAAAGGTTTGTTATCCATATTTCTCAAATAAAAAAAATACGTTTATAATAAACGTTTGTAAATTAATGTTTTATTTGTATAGCTAATACACCACATAAAGGTGTAGAAGTTGAATAAAGCAATACTTCCAAGAGCATCTTATTTCCCTTATTTGACTAATGTTATTTTGCAATAAGTTGTATGCTTTCAAAAATAAATTTAAATTAAGAATTAAATATTGAAAAATGATTAATGGGTGTTCATAAAATATTTATGATTTTATAAACTAATTCATTTTTGAATGATCGGGATCTATATTTTATGTTAATTACACACGCGAAGAGACTTGAGAAATAAAGATTACAAACTTTTATGTAGTACCCACTTCTTGATATATTTTAATTTAGAATATATTTACATGTACTTATATTATAGTTCTTATACGTGAATCAAGCATTTGCACCATCGCCAGATCAGACATTGAAAAATTTATATGATTGTTACAGCACTGATGGCCGTCTAATACTGCATTATTGTAAAACCCAGGCCTGGGGGTAAGACCATTACCTACATAATTTTAAAGAATTATATTTTGTTTTTGGTAAATCACAGAATTTTGTATTTATCATCAATTATTATTGTTAAAAATTTTGCTTATCAATAAAAAAAATGTGTGTGATATATAAAACTATTTTACGACTATTTAAATATACATCAAGTATTCCTACCTAAATAAATACAATAATTTAGTCCTGATGCTGTATGTTTTATGTTTTTAGTAATAAAAACATATAAATTGTGATTATTAAAGACAGCAGGTGAGGAGTCTATTTTATTACAAAGTACTGCAGTCTGCCACAATGATGTACTGATTTGGTGTATGTTTGCTATATAGGTATACCAAAAATTTCAATTTCAAATACATATATATATATATATATATATATTAAGTATTAACTATAAATAAATATACTGCAATTTCAACATTTGAGATTATTTTTAAAATATGTGTATGCAGTTAAAAGTGTACTGTTTTTGTTATTTTGGGTTTAGAATAATTTAAAAAGAAATTTAATTTCTACAATAGGTACCTCTGATTATTGTCAAAAATGAGTAAAATATATAATACGCTTATATATATTTACAGTTTACACATTAATATACTGTATAGTATTATTATTATAGTGTAAAGTATTATTGATTGATAATCGGAAGAAAACAACTAAGAAAAAAACTTAGTAGGTATAATACGATAGATAAAATCTTGACACAAAATTATATTGAATAAATATTTTTAATTTTAAATTAATTAATTAATCATAATTAATTAAATTAATGTATAATTATTACAGTAAGGAAATTAAGAATATTACGTTTAGCTATTTTAAATACATTTTTTTTCTTGGCTTAGTATAGGCCATTTAGGCCCTTCGCCGCAACCACCACATCTCTCCATGTTTCTCTGCCATTAGCTAGCTCTTCGCCGTTTATTACTCCTAGCATTTGCAGATCACTCTTAACTTTGTCTACCCATCTTTGTCTTGGCCTTCCTAATGGCCTCTTTCCATTAACGTTCCATTTTGTTGCCTCGCGAGTTATCTGGTCTTGTGCTCTCCATATGTGTCCTGCCCAGCTAATACGCTTGCTTTTCAGCATTGCTAGTATGTCTGCCTTACTGAATAATTTCATAACTTTTAAATTGGTTTGTCGTTCTCACAAGTCGGTTGAGCGATCTTTTTTTGGGCCAAATATCTTTCTTAGCCCCTTCCTTTCGAAAATAGCTACTTTTTGCTCATCTGTTTTTGTAGTAGTCCATGTTTCACTCGCGTATAAAACAATTGGATGTATAATTACCTTGTATAATATAGTTTTTGTTTTAAATGAGACAAACTTAGAATTGAAAACAGGTTTTAGGGCGAAGAGACATTTATTAGCTGTATTAATTTTTTGTTGGATTTCTCTATGGTTATCTCCATCTGCTCTTAATTCCACCCTGAGGTATTTGAAAGTATTAACTCTTTCGAAAAGCATTCTGTTTACCGCTAGACTTTGTCGATCATTGTTATCTTGCGATAATATCATATATTTTGTCTTTCCTTCATTTACCATTAGAATTTTGAATTACTCGAAATGACAACTGTGGACCTAAAGGTTTAAATAAGGAGTTTAAACTCCTATTAAGATCAGCATAAAATGCTCAACACGTTACTTACGTTATTTTGCAAAATTTTGACTTAAAATATAGTTTTTTTTTTGAACGCAATGAATGCATTTTTGATAGCATTCATTTTTTTAATGAATGTGAATGTGAATGCATTCTTTTTGAAAAAAATGAATTATGAATGTGAATGCATTCAATTTAAACTCCTATGAATATCAATGTGAATATATTCTATTTTAAAATGAATGTTCCAAACACTGTATGTTACTATAGATTGGCCCCCCGTATATAAAATTGTACGCGTGTCGAGTGGCGGATACTCCCTTTAAGCGCTGCAATCTGTTGTTAGTTATGGCGGATGGCATAGAGTACGCCAGTAGAAAATTTTTATATTCTTCTGTTTTATTATTATTTTTATACTGTTAACGTTTCGTATGGTTTGATTAATTTTAATTATACCTACTCATTAAACAAATTTGCTGTGTCAAACCCGAACAACAAACCGCCAAGTTACCATCAAAGTAAGTCATATTTTAAATTTTAGGTACCTAGGTATGAAATACCTTTCTTTTGGAATAATTAATTTACATTATTATATTATAATAAATTAATAAAACCATTTCACATCCATACATTATATGACAAATATATTTTATTATGTACCTACCTACTAAAAACTGTGTTTTTATTAGATTGGAAATTTGTCAGTTTTCCACCTCAATTATTAAATATATAAGTACATTTATGGCATAGAGTAAGAATATGTGTAGATTTATGGTCAAGACAATTTGTTTGGTAATGAATAATAGGCAGGCGACAACACACTCATTGATGACAATTTATTGTGAGTATATTATAATATTAGATATATTATAATAAATACATTTAATAGTTGAGATATGTAGCTCTCAACATAGGATGTTTATTTGGCTGTATACATCAATGGTATAATATATACATAGGTACATCAAGTGCTTAATTTTTTTTTTAAATATTAAATAATGAATTTGTTTTGTTACTATAATTATTGAATTAGTTATATAAACAATATATTTGTTCCAATTTTTTATTTCATTCTATACTCATATATATTGCTGTAAATCATTAATTTCTATTGAATAATTTTCTGAAATTAAATTTTCTAAACTCCATACGTTTTAAATGTAAATAAAAACAGTTTCTAAAATTTATATAACTAATTATAATATTATTATTTGTGTATTTCCAGAGTCAATGATAATTGCATTAAATAGGTACTACAACCAAAGAACAAATAAAAAACTCATTTCAAGTTGGCTGAAACATTAAGAATAACTTTTTATGCTGATGTACCTAAATAGCTGTAGGTGAAGTAACGTAACGTAAAAAAATTGTATTGCCTATAATATTCCAAAATAGGTAATGAGTAGGGAAGTATAGAATATATAGTATAGTATATATAGTATATAAGTATATAGTAGGATGTTACCTATAGAAGCTAAATTAGAAAAAATATACACAAATAAATTTAAAATTGCAAACAAAAATATTATTAATATTATAAAAGATAATTAATGTACAAATTATTGTATAAATAATTCATAATAAATATAAATAATAAGTAAAAAATATTTTTAAATTGAATAGTTTTGAGTTTGTTTCCTTAATCTAACTACTGGATACTGGCAATTCATTATAGCATACAGTCTGTTTAGCATAATATACATTAACAGGTTTGCATTTCAGTAGGTAAATTGCTTCTACAGCCTTAATAGCTGTGTATTCTGATTATTAAATAACTTACTGAAATTAAGCACAATTTATAATTGCTTGTGTGAATGTCAGCCCTTTGGAAAAGTTTTAATTTGGATACTTCTTTTGTTGTTGGTGATGGTGGTGCTTCACAATATCCGACCTCTAAGCTACTAAACGATATTACATTAAGTTTAGGCCCACTACAATGATATACTATAAAACCATGTATGTTTGATAATGTTAAAGCCAATATAAGTAATAAAAGGTATTGTGTAAACTGCCATCTTTTTGAATTTGTACCTATTGAATAACAAAAACACATTTCATTTTAATTAATTAAATAAATAAATAAATGTATGAAGAAAAAACGAAATTTTGAAATGTAAAAAGTTCAAAATTGAGTATGATTATATGATTATATTTGAAAAATATTAAATAAATATATATAAACAGTGTCTCACGAAGATCTGACAATTGCAATAACTTTATTCTGTTCAATATTTAAAAAAAATTTTTTTGTAATTTAGCAAGAAATAAATTTGAATTTTAACAAACTTTAATAATTGTTTAAAAATTAATGGTATAACATAATTAATAGTTTTAACCAACAATAATTTTTTTTAAATTTATTTATAAAATGACTATCTTGGATCATATGAAAAATTAAAATTTTTATTATTAGTTGTAAAAAAAAATATAAATATAAAATATAAGAATTGTAGTGCATATTTCTACTAATTATTACAAAAAAAAAACCTTAAAAATGTACAACAGACATAAGTTATTGCATTTGTCAGATCTTCATGAGACACTTAATATTAAAATTGTTTATTATACCTAAGTGTGTGTATTTAATTAAAAATGTATACAAAATATAAATATGTTTTTTATATTATAAGTATTTTATTTTAGATATTTATAATTATTTTTATTTTGTGTAGTTAATATACCTATATATTTTTTTTAGTTATTTATAATTGTTTTAATTTTATGTTGTTAATATACCTATATATATAATAAATTATTATTAAATTGAACTACAATTATGTAAATAATACCTCCACTTACCTTTACGTTGTCTTGTACATATGCAGATTTCAACGGACACAACCAGACTATTAAGACCTTGTGTTGCTACAGGCGATTTAAAATCTAATAGAGCACTACACACAGCACAATTTTTCGAAACAATAAATGATATGTTCGATTCTGCTAATAGCAAAAACTTGTACGATGCAAATTCGAATAGACTCTATGAGCCAACATAATTCTCAAGTATTAAAAATTAAAAAATACTTTCGAAACGCTGTTAAAGTTAATTTAAAAAATAAAAAATCAGGTATAGGTACCACCATGTTTTATTGGAAATAAATGGACAATAACAGCTTTTTTCATAAATTTATATGAATCAGAAAAGTTATAAATAAAACAAAATCCATCAAATAAAAAATACTTTTTTTATGGCTTATTAAACAACAGATTATTTTTTATTATTATAAATATATAATAATAATATTTTCTTATTATTTATTAGAAAATCTCTTCCATAATTTGACAAAAGAACGGCTATAATAAAAATCTAACTGCATTCACATTTCATTGTGGTTTCGGTACTATTTGTTCTTATAGCTTAATGAAATATTCGAAAAGTTGTAATTGTGAAGAAGATAGTAATACTTTTTCAATATTGACACTGTATAGATGCAGTCATTTTTTAATAATGGACTTGTTGATGATTAATCAAGTGTTATTATACTTACAAATTATTAAATATATACAATCCTAAAAAGACATAATTATGTCTGTAAGAGAGTGAGTGGTGACATAAAAAGTATTTCTGAAATTAAAATAATGTGAAGTTTTGTGCGATGAAGTAATTATTGGTACCTATGTGACAGAAAAACGTCTGTATCATTAAAAACATACAAAGATCAAAAAACTTTCATTAATTAATTAAACGTTTTTCATACGAATAATGTATTCTTACTTATTTATAATAATTGAAACAAAAATTAAATTTAAAACTACATTTTATTTTTGGTTACTAATTGATTTATATGAATATTAGTACCAAATTAACATTAAAAGTTGTCAATATTTTCAAAAGTTGATTAAGAAAATAATATTAATTTAATTACGAGTACCTACTCGTAATTAACCATAATCTTCCTTTGTATATTAGGTACCTATATATTATACATTATAATTTATTAGTAATAATTATACCCTTCCATAGTTTTTCCATTATTTATATTTTTTTTTAATAACAATGAGGTACAAGCATAAAATCCCCATCTGATAGGTGTATAGTAGAGTGACCATAATTTGAAAATTAAAAAACGGGAAAACAATAAAAACTAGTGAATATCGTAATAATTTTCTACCAACATTTTCATTTGGTATTTTCATAAATCGGTTTGAAAAAAAAAGGTTATCGACAATTTTCTAACAATTTTTTTAGAAAAATGGTAGATAACAAAAACGGAACCACACTTCCAAAAGCTGGTCAAAAACTTAATCGTTTAAAGTTTTTCGGGACAACTCTGGGTGCAATCCTCAAAACGGGACGTATGGTGGTCACCCTAGTGTACAAGTATATTTTGATAAAATTTTGATTGTCGCCCAGTGAAAAATTCCTTAAAAAATGAACTGATATTTGGCATTCAAATGTTTAAACCATTTTAATTGTAATGAATGTGAAAAAATCTTATTACTTCGAAAATTTAAATGATCAAGATCAGTTATTACTAACATTTAAAATGTTCAATGTAAATGGACCACCAATTCGAGGATTAAAAGTGCCATTAAAATCTTGATCGATGTAACAAATATATGTTAAAATTTTTTTAACAAAATTTAAATTAATAAAATATGAAAAATAAATAATATTTAGACTTTTGGAACTTTCCATAAAAAAAACTCAATAAAAAAACTTTAAGATTAGATCGTCTCCTTGTAAAGAACATAATTTGTACATCGTTGAATTATTATTTATAATGTGTAGACGTCATATCGGTTAGTGAGGAAACATTATTACGTTAATTAAAAAACACAAATTTGAAATAAAAGATTATTTATTATGCTTAAAACGATAAAAGAAGGAATTATGATACACGTATAAAAAAAGGTTCTGCATGATTGCCGTTCTCAACCCAACTGTCCGATGCCTGTGGCCAGGGGAACCTATCCGGCCCGGCCAACAACCGAGGGTGCAGGGATCCGATGGATCAGCGAATTCCAGCTACTCGTTCCCGTGGTCACGTACATCAATGTGTACAGTGGCGTCATTTCAGGTTTTACTAGGCAGGGGCAAAATTTTGATCGGCCCCTTTACAAATTTACAAATAATAAATATTTAAAAACGTAAATAAGCAAAAAAAAAAAAAAAAACAGGTCTTCGCATTCTTCTCCATGTAGGTATACCCTTGCCCCTTGCCGGTCCCCCTTAAAATTCCCAATAGGCTTTAAAAATCAATCGGGCCCGCAAAAATTAGTCGGCCCCACATGAATCTTAGGGTGGGGCAAATGCCCCATCCTGCCCCCGCCCCAAATGACGCCACTGAATGTGTAATGTGTATACATAATAATAATATAATGTTAATGATAACATTATAATAATGATAAGCCACTACACAACATTTAGAACTGTAATATTTAAGGTGTAATACCTAAATGGACCAATACAGAATTACACAATAAAGCTGTCCAGCAGATTGCAAAACTGAGAGTATTACAGTAGGTACGCAATTAATACAATATGTGAAGCCGTTTTGTGGACATGTTTTTTTTTTTCAATTCACACTTATTATGCTTAAATAATCATACTAAAAATATACATTGTATTATTACAATGAAATCATATACAAATTAGTTAAATTATTAATAAGTATATGAAAAATAAATAGATATAGATTAGAAAAAAAATCATTTAGGTACTATATTTGAAAGTTATCAATATCTAAAAAGTAAAATAACATTAATTTTTTTTATTAAGTTCTTAAATTTTAATTATATTATCGAAGACCGTTGAGTTATAGCTAAATGAAGAGTAAATTAGGTAATTAAAGAGTAAATAAAGATATACCTAATAGAAATACATTATACATAGACAATACATTCCGAAAGAAAGGTAAATAGAGTCAACGTGTGCCGATACGTTTATGTGCACAGCTGAACAACTTTTCTGGTCCGGCCTGATCCAAGCCGATCCGATGTAGTGCGTTCCCAGCTTAAAAGTTCACCCGAATGTGTATCAATATAAATTTAATCAAAATTGTGAAAAATACTACAGAAGTCCGATGGTTTTAAATTCATTACTATGAGATATAAAAACTATAGTATAAGTAGGTACCTACCTATTCTGTGAATCAGTGGGTCAGACATCAATACTTAAATATGGACTCGTCACAGGGTATATAACACATAATTTAATTAAATATGACATTGGTGAGTGTAG
>JAIPRL010013123.1:0-11004 GCA_025469235.1 Pemphigus obesinymphae
ATGGCGAATGATATGAGGAAGGTGGGAGTAAGTGAAGAAGATGCGGGAGATAGAGTTAAGTGGAAGTGTAGGACCCGGGTGGCCGACCCCAAATAGTTGGGAGAGAAGGCGAAGGAGAAGAAGAAGAAGAAGATCTTTCGTGGTTAATATGTTCTGATTTTATTTATTCGATATTTACATTACAAGTATGTCGTCAATGGTGATGTTTGATATATAGTGTACCTAATGTTAAATTATAAACTGTTTAATAGGTAATTATATTTATTTATACTATAATATATGTATTAGCCCCCTGCCCCCCCCCCAATAATTTAACCCGATTTCCGCCAATGCCGCATCCTATGTGGAAATCAAAAAATAAAACCGGCTATTCTTGTATATTCAGTGCTCGGAATGGACCGGAACGTCCCGGAACGGCGTTCCGGTTCGTAATGTTAGCCTTTGCGTCCGTCCAGTTGCTAAAAATTAATATTTAAGAATTCTGGACAGTAAAAAATATTTAGTTATTAAAAAAAAAAAAAAAAAATGGAAATTATGTTCTTTCTATTGATATTATGTCACTGTAATTTCGTGATATCGAGAACAATAATTATTAAATAGCAATCAAAGATATTTTCCTCTATTTGTTATCACCGTTGTTCTGATCAAATTGTTTAATTTTGAGGGAAAACCGAATAGCAATTGGTGTTTCAATCGTTATAAATTCAAACTCGTTATATTTACTGTAAAAAAAAAATCAAATAATTGGATTAATATTTATAGTTGTTAATTGGTTTATGAGCAAAAAAAAAAAACTTCATTTTACAAATAAAAAGACATATGGGTAGGTATACTATATTTATAGCGTTCCGGTTCGAAATTTTTTTCCATTTTGAGCACTGTAGTATATTTAAACAATTTATATTGATTATTTTATTTGTGATGTATTGAAATAATGACTAATAGATATGCGCGCATATTATAGACAGTGATTTGGTTAGATCCGTCGGTGGAGTCTTTAAGACTGCAGCGTTTTCCCGTGACAAAAAAAAAAAACAGTAACATAAAACGATAGTTTTGTTAAAAATGTATTATAATTTAATGTTTATAATCTTTATTATAATTTTTAATGCTATTGTATTGTATGTTGATGTACCTATGCCGACTATACCTACCTATATAGACAGTTAATTTTATAAATAATTAAAGCATGCGAAAAATACCGATAACGGTGATATGGTTGTCAGTTCAATGAATTTGTCGTCCAATAAAATCATTGTTCTATAAGAGAGTGTGATAAGTTGACCTTATAAACAGTGGCGCGACTACGGGGGTGCTGGGGAAGCACCTCCAAGTTCCATGCCATTCTAATTTCAAATATCAGCTATAATTTCGCCAATGTAATTTTATTTTTTATGATTTTACTATCAGTTTTATTTTTTTTTTCAGCATGTAACAGCAGCGCTTCACTAATTTAAATATAATAAATATTGAGAGAGACTTAGCTAATGACCTTGTTTCAAACGAAATCTTGAACACATTTATTGCTATAATACCGACAGGAAATTATGTTTGACTCTTTAAATTTTTAAAAAATATAAGAAAATATTATAAGTAGATAATAAAATAAGTTACATTTTTTTCCAAAAATAGTATTGTAAATATGATGATCTAAATATTAACAATACGTAATGTTGGTTGGGGGGGGGGCGGAGTCCCCAACGACATTATAAGCGATAAATAATAGTAGCACCCCCAAGATTTGAACTCTAGTTGCGCCACTGACCTTAAATGATTCTAACGTAATAATTCATAAATAAATCCTAATATAATAAATAAATTAAGAAAAAACTTTGTAACAATAATATAGGTAATATAATATAATACTCATACTGTTTTTACATTTGTTTTTAAAACGCTATTCAGATGTTCTTTCATCGGAAAAATCACGATATTCAAGATTTTCACATTTTCTTTCAATCCACAACCTTCGAAATTGACACATTAAAAATTAATTATCGATTTTAGAGGTTAGTTTCAAAAATTTTAATTTATGATTCTGCCCATATCTACTATGCAACCATGACAATTGTGACGAAAAAATTGGGGTATTTACTGTAGATACTATAATACGGTTAGTGGTTAGAATTTTACAAGAATTTCTGTTCAAAGTTGTTCTTTAGTTTTTGTTTGTTTATTATCTTAATATTATATACAATTATTTTATTACTTTATATAATTATTATAATATAATATAGGTATTATATATTTATTTATACCTACTCGATATAAATTCATGATTACAAAAAACATAAATATTACAAAAAGTAGTCAACTTTATTTAAACATATTATACTATTACAATTGAATAAAAGTATATAATATAACCATTGAAAATGTTGCATTAATATTTGTAATAGTTGAATGAATAAATTAGAAAACACCTACGTATAAAAATTAAAAACATTATTTTATATTATGTACATTCAATAAATTATAAAATTAAAATAATAAATAAATAATTTTAATATACTATTGTTGTAATATCTAATAAAATCGTGTGATATGTGACACATATCATAATATTATAATCAGTAATCACCTCCTATCTGCCTACTTAAATATTCTGTTCTAGATTATCTTGGGTTTTCATCATATAATATGTGTAACTCTATAATAGAAAGGTTTTTTTTATGTACTTCCATAGCGTCTGCATATGATTGAACAATTTATTCATCATATTGGCAGGCGTCTTACTAGAATCATCATCGTCCAATTCTTTGACAATAGACTTCCGTTTCGATTTAACGTTTGCACCGTCCATTTCACTGTCCTCTGCTGAAAGACGGATGTCGTTTGTAATCTTCCAGTTCTTCGGAATAACACCGTATTCGTCCTCTGCGATCTCGTTATTTTCTGTATCTAAATCATCTTTAATTCGGTCAACATAAGTATTCACCTCGTTCAACTTCACCGTAAAATCAGCCACCGATCTCGGATACCTAATGGTTTCACGTTTCAAGACGGGCACGATGTCTACGTCGAGTTCGTTGGACTTGAATCTGTCGACATTCAAAATATCGTTGATATCCATTACGTCGTCTTCGATCATTTCATTTGTCAGTGATCGTTTGTTGACCTTGTGCATTTTCTCGTGGAGCCTGCGCTCCGATTCAAGTCGACGAATTTTAATTTTTTCTTCTAACGCTTTAATTTTCGCACCGGCCGTTAAACCTCTCGTGGTTTCAAGTGTGCCGTCTCCATTTTTAGCCAAAGAACTTGCAATCTGAGCAGACTCTAATGTTTTCTTGCCGTCCTTAAGATTATCAATTAATCTTCTCTTGATCTTTTCATTAGTTATGATTTGATCTATATCTACATTGGGTGGGGTCTCAACTTTTCCCAAATGGGGTAAAATTGGCTTGAGTTTATACTGTGGTACTAACGATTTACTCTTATTTAATTTCGCTTTGTTAACAACAGTTTTTGGTTTAGTTAACTTGAAAGGTTTAGGAAAATGTGTCAAATTCTTTAGTTTAGTATTGGTACCTTTGATTGTGGATATTTCCATAGTGTTTGGTTCAATTATTGAAGAACTTACAGCTTTTATATTATCATCACCTACAATGTTGTTAAATATTTTCGGTTTTAAATCCATATGAAATCTGTATTTTTTCAAATTTCTATCTGTAGTTGTACTATTTATTTGACGATTATATCTAAACGTTTCGGCTAAATTATTACTATTTTCAATACCTATCGGATCTGTTTTACCGATAATAGTTTCTGAACTTGACGTTAGCTTTTCAGTTATTGATCCGTTTATAGTTGGATTTATTATTTCTTCTTTAAATTTTTCTTGCAATCTTCTTCCTTTTACTTTTTGAATAGTTCTTTCATTCGCTTTGGTCATTTTGGCCAAAGCTTGTTCTGTCCTCGTTTTAATTTTCTGAATATGACTTTCAGCTTTTTCGTGTTGTTGTTTAATTATTGCTGCAGAAGATATTGCGGGTGTTGCGGATGTGATTATTGTATGTTGTGTTGTTTGTGAAGTAACAGTCGACTGTTGTGCTTCGGGAATTTCAGCATTAATAATTTGTGTAACTTCTTTTTTATGATGTTTTTCAACGTTTGCGTGTTCTTCATTTAATTTTAAAGGTACAACAGAAGACGATTCGTTAGTATTTAAAGACTGTTTTTCTTTGTTTGTAAACTTTTCAATCATTTCTTCTATTTCTTTTGAGCTTAAGTCATGATTTATTGATCTTTTTATTAATTGTAATCTTTGCAAAGATCTGTAAGGTGGCACAACTGAATCTATGTTAGGGTAAAAATCAGAACGAATCTGTTTCTCTGGATATCTTTTTCCAGTTACTGCTTGGGCAAGAATGTGATACTTTTCACTCCTGCTTTGAGACGGCGATACGTTTTTTTCCATTTGTTCATACATGGTAGAAGCTTCGGTCGCAGAAAATGTCGACGATTCTACAGAATGTTCTAGATTGTTTAATGATTTCGGGAATTTTGAAAGCCAATTATTATTAGAAAATGTAACGTATTTTACAACTGGCTCAGGTTGTTGCAACTTCTCATTATTATGCAACTCCTCATTGTTTTCTTGAGTCATTTCGTTATTGTTAGCTTTCGATTCTTCTTGTCTTTCATTTGTTTGAGCTATAGATTTGTCATTTGTCTTTTTAGGGCGGAATGCTACATAAATGTTTTTTTCGTTTGCTACCAATTCGTCTTCTTGGTCTAATACCGGTGTATCATAATCAGTTACATCAAACTCCTCTTGAGCTAAAATCCTTCCACCATTTTTATACGACTCTTTGGATTCTTCGATCTGCACAGCCGTGCAAGCTTTCGACTTACTGTCTGGCAGTACTAAGAAAAATACACATTGACTAGGAATGGTAATCAGTTGATGGGAACCTCGTATTTTCGGTGATATAATTGGAAGTTCACCATCAGGCGATAAAATTAATCTTTGTCCATTGATCATAGTTGACCTGGAAATAAAAAAATATTAACACTATGATTTTACATAATACGAGTTACTATTGCAATATGGAATCATATTTTACTTACAAAGATCTCGCTGTTCTTTTTATATTTTGTCTATTATTGGCAGTCAAAAAATATTGATGTAATGGTAAACTTTGCTTTTCTCCAGTTTTTAATAATATTTTTACATTTTCCGATCCCATGTTAACGCCAAAAACAGTAACTGCTCCTCTATTATAACGGTATTCAGGAGCTAATATTCCTTCATTAGGATCATGTGGTGATATTTTTGTACAATGTGCTACTGTTTCTAAACGAGTCTTATTTCCCGATGAAACCTTTATGTCCAAAACTTCTGATCCAATCAAAGCTTTGTGAAGAACTGATACCCAATAATCCTATAAATACGTATATATATTATGTAATTATATATCTAACCTGAAATTATTTTTAATTAAATGTAAATTTATTTATATATTTAAAATTAAAAAATTAATTGATTAAAAAAATGTGATATACTTATAAAAATAAATATACATTATTATATTATATATAAATTTTACATTAGAAAAACTAGTAGAAGTTATATTATATAACCAAAGAAATATATACATAAATTCCGTAGGTGTTTGAAGAACTCCTCATTTATAAAATGAAGTAAAACATAATACATAATTTTAATAATATTTTGTATGTATACAAACAAGAATGATATTTACCAATTGTTTTATTTAGTGCCAATAAATAGTAGACTATACTGTGCATCATTTTCCAACAGTTTTTTGAATATATGTCTATGTTGTTAGTTATCGTTTAATAATTAAATTATTAATTAATAATAATAATAATATTTGAATTATTAAATAATAATAATAATAATTTAAAATATATTCTCTTTATTAATTTTCATATTTTTTTTTCCTATTCCTTCTTTTTGTTGTTATTAATTTGTAACCTAATGACTTATGGTCGTAACCAGTGTTCGGAACGTTCACTTAAAAATTTAATTCGTTCACGTTCACGTTCAATACATAAAAAATTAACTCTTTCACGTTCCCGTTTAATTGTATTTAAAAGAAACACCTTCTTTAAAAAAAATGAATGCGTTCATCTGGTTGTTCATTTTAATTAATCAATTATTAACAAAATATAAATTTATATATATACGAGTATATATATATAAAACTGATCGTAACTAGTTGTTATCTATAAATAATTATAATCAATTATACTTTCGCGAATACTCTAAGCACATTTTTTTTGTAATATATTTATATATTTTGTTAGGCATGTATTATACTTATTTTTGTTTGTAAATTTATTGTTACTGTACAAATATAGTAAGAGATATAGATATACGATAAGTAATGCAACATTATTTTAAAATAAAATATGAATTCGTTCAACTTTATAATTACCGGAGTAGGTTCGCTTAGAGACAACAATGATGGTTTTCTCATAATAGAATTTATTCCAACTCGAGCACCTGCACAAAGTCTTTGTGCCCAATTCAGTCCATCCATAAAATCGCCTCTTCTATCTTTATTTCCAGATTCGACTATCCACAATGGTTTTTTAATTGCAACTTTTCCCAGATATTTATTAAGCAAATCTCTTTGCCATACTCGTGATTCTAGTTGGTTTTGTATATAGTTAAACATTGCTGTAGGGTTCTCAACATGTTTCTCTCCTGAGAAAGGTCTGAAAAATCATTTAATCATTATTTTACAAATGTTACTACATAAAAATATTCAGGCTCTTGTACAATTATATAAATTATTTTCGATAGATATTTAGAGATCTAATATTGAGTCTGCTTATACCATAGTAACTATAGACCCTATAGGTTCTAAATATCACTTTGGTTCTCGGTTAAGATAGTTAATAATCATGAATAATAATAAAAAAGATATTTTTTATCTTATTTTCTGATTTCTGTTATAATTCTGAGCAGTCCAGCATAAATAAAAAAAAATTGATCATTTCAACTTTATTTGTTATTTTCCCATTTATATTCCAGTTATAAAAAGTACTTTTCCTTTACGTTCAAGAAAACTACCGAGATAATCGAAAATGTCATATTTAAAGTAACGACTAGAACCAATTTTGTATCAAAAAATTTCTTTACTCCAAAAATCTTGCTGGACTTGAAAAAAATTTTACAGACCTATAAAAAATAAAATGAAAACATATAATATCATTACTATAAAACCAATACATATAATTAATTTACTTTTAATATGCATTTAACAATTTTTAGTTACATTTAAATTTTTCTTAAAATGTCTGGAATATTGTCTCATTGTCTGTACAGAATCTATTGAAATTCTAGCTCTTTTAAATATTTCGGAATAATACATTTCTTACAATTTTTAATAATTTATTACGTATATAAAACATCTACAATATCCCATATTTTTATTTCATTGTCAATATTAAATATTTGTAATACTCACACTTGATATGTTACTGCAGAAAGTGAAGAACCAGATTCGGTGATGAAATTCTTCAAATATCGAGCTTCTTCTTGAGTTTCGCAAGATTTAATATCAGGACTAATAATCGCTGTATTCATGTACCTGGGGAATGCTTCAAGTACTTTACGTAATCTAGTTGCATCCCTACCGAGTGATAAACCATCGATACGCGATTCAATTGAATGTATATCTGAGGTAAATAATAAATGTCATTAAAATGGTCGTCTAATTACTCTATCATAACTTAATTATTGATTTTTACCATTTCCTAGTTGGAATGCCATATTATAACCACGTTTATCCGAATAAGATATAAGGTCTAAAGTATTACTAAGATCCCATTTTCCTTGTTGTCTATTCATAACATTCAATCCTACAATTAGGTCCAATCCAGTTTTGGCTACAAATTCATTTAGCTGTGACCAGTGCCAGCCAGTAATCGTTATATTGTTTCTCCCTTGTTTTACTGGAAGACTCGGTGACGATTGCGACGTGTCTTGCCCTCCTTGAAATCTGAAGTAATTGCATTCTGGACCAGATATTCTTATGTACGCCGGGCTTAAGCCTTTAGCCATATTAATAGCTGTTGACCTATAAATAATTTAATGTAAAAATACACAGATTTCATAAAAAAAAAAAAAAAAAAAAAACATTAAAAAATGGACACAACAAACCCAAGATTCTTTTGTAATGCCAAAAATATAGTTGACGGCTCGAATGTAATACTAAGGAAATGATCACTAATTGTGTGAACATATTTTTTTGTATTGACACTTAAAGATAAAACACTAGATTGATATCCTCCGGGTGGCAGAAAAATACTAGGAGTTTGAGGATGTGCAAAACAGGTACCGAAGAGGAGCAAAGCTCCTCCTAACCAAATTATGGTTGACATTGTAACCTGTAACAAAACGAAAGTAGGTATACAAATATGATTATAACCTTCTGGTCAAATTAATATAAATTGTATTAATAGAAAATTACAAAACAATAATACTAATCAAAATTAATTTGTATTATTATTACAATAATCATTAATTAACGCGTGATTATTAAAATAAAATAGTAGGTACCTATTGATTTAGTAGGTACAGTCTATAGTATTTATTTTTAATAGTACCTAATATGGCCTTTTATATACATATATATATATATTATATGATAGATATAATTCTAAATTTTTTATTTTGTTTTTTCGTTTGTTTGTACGGAAGAGAAATCCATATAATGGCTTAACCGATTTCAATAATTTGTTTTAAAATATTTCGTTTTAAGCTATATGGATAAACACTACAGATCTTAATAAAAAATACCAACATTTGAATAAATAAATATAGATAATCATAAATAAATATACCACGATTCTAAAAATATTTACTGGGCAAAAACAAGTTAGCGTTAAGTACTCCAAAATAGTTTTCTCCTAAAACGTAAAAACGCAGAATGGAGAGATTAATTTTTTATCGATTTTTGTATACCACCAACGTTTCTCTATATTCAGGAAAAACGCCGTTTTTACCGCGTTTTATTTAAAAAATAATTTTTTCGGGAAAGTTTGAACTCTAACATACCTTAACTAAAATTCGGTCAGTTGGGGATGAAAGCATTTCACTCCTCGGATAGGATAATGGTGGTTATTTATAATGAATTTGAAAGCTATGATAAATCATTTCTTTCAATAAAACGATTCTGAGTGAAATTTTGCGTTACTTTCGGTAATATTTGTTTATACTAAAGAAATCTAATGGGAAATTAAAAAATGAATCCTTAAAGTACTAACTAGACTGAACTTTTTTCAGAAATCTATTAACCCAAAAACTCATACCTACTCAATTCCTTCTTTCTGAAAGAATGTATATATACCTACATGAAAAAAAAATCTAGATATTCTATAGCTATAACCGTATAAGGCGTTAAAGCAATATAATACGATTGAAAAATAGTTCCCTGATTAAAAATAATTTTTCAATTTTCAATTAAAAGTAAAATCAAAAATGTTTAAATTTTGAACTAAATGAGAACTTGGTTGGTAATATAATGAGCTCCGGGGACGTCATCCTTTTGTACCCCTCCCTCCCCGTTCCTAATTCGGGATTGGATGCACTTATTAAATTTACTTAGAAATGTTTATGCTAATAAATAGTTTATTTTTTTAATATATAAATTTCAGTAAAAAAAATATATGTTTATTAATAGAAATTAACAAATTCAGTCAAATATTTGAAAATACATTGATGTAAACTAAAATAATATTATTACTAATTTTATCAACATATTATCTATTGCTTGGATGTTGAAAAAGAAGTTTTCGCTTAAGGATGAAGCCAGCTAATAACAGAAACTTTTGATAAATTTCTTATTTTTAAATTACCAATTGTACCTATAGTAAACAATTCGTTTTTAATTAATTAAATTCCTAATAAGTAGTATTTTTATCAATTTATAGAATAGATACAGAAACAATCATTTATTTCCCGAGCTATATGATCAAAGCGTTTACAAAATGTATAAATAGGTAAAAGTGTAAAACCTCATTTATATTTCTCAAATAATTTCTAGTAATAATTATATTAATAAACATAATATAAATTTTAATTTAAAATACAAAAATTTTGACAAATATTTGTAATGCATTATTATATTTGTACCGTAGAAAATAGAAGGATGTAATCAATAAAAAAAAACTGATCACACAGAAAAACCCATAGGATTTGTTATAAATTTCCTGATTACCATAGTGACATGGATACTCATTAATAATATTTTAGTGTATATTACTAATGTATATTATGTTTTTTAATTAATTTTCCAATTACTATTGTTACACAATACAGATATATAGAGTTACGAAGGCGCAATAGTGTAGAACAAATAACATATAAAAGTGAATTCAATAATATGATTTATCACTTGGTTTTAGAGTAAAAATACCTATTTTCAAAAGCACAGGCTGGAAGTGAATAGTAAGACTTAAGATATTTAATGTTTGATTCTTTTAAATAATTTTAAACAACTTTTGATAATTTATTACGAAAAAAATATAATATTCCTAGTTAAAAATTTGCTATTAAAAATGAATTAAATTGTATCGTCGCGTGTTTCTCTGGTAGTTAACGGCAATATTTTAAATCTATCTTTTAGTAACGTGAGAGTAACTACGTTAGTTACTTGAAGGTACCTAAATTTGTAAAATAATGCGTTACATTTTTATAAATAAAAATAAAATGCATTCTAATAAATTCATCTAAAATGTACGATGGCCCATCATACTTACGAAAAGTATATGTTTTAACGATTGTATGATTTTAAATACATAAGGAGTAGGCTATTGAATTTCATAATATTCGACTGACGGTTATCAGCAAACAATTAAGATGTTTTTGACATCTTATTTTATTATTTTTATTTGTATACATATTTAAAAAAGCCGGTCAGTAGGTTGTGGAAGCACTTCGCTCGTCGGGTGTCAGTATTGGTGGATGCACTTCGCTACTGGGCAGGGTACTTTTGGTGGATGTATTGAATTTGAAAGCAATGATAA
>JAIPRL010013124.1:0-11000 GCA_025469235.1 Pemphigus obesinymphae
GTAATATGGTTATATAATATACTATATTAAACAGCGATGAAGAAAATCAAGATAAACACAAAATTTAATTTAATAATAATTTCTAATACAAAATATAATATTCTCAATATAAGAAAAGCAAAAAAAATAAAAATAAAAATAAAACGCAGTTAGATGTCCACGAAAGTTGAAATTATTGTTTCTGGATTTAACAATGGTGTACGATGAAAGGCGACGTCTATATTCGTGTATGTTACCACTAGCCGTGACACTACTATTAGAACCCATTGGTCGCCATCGATATAACTATATCCCGTCATTGTGGATTGAAACAACAACAGCGACTTCGCCCAAATCGTATTAACTTAACACTAATAACATATTGGTCGTCACATAACCATTAAATACCAACTATTAGTGGGTACTAATATGGATAAATGGCATTATTCAGTAGAAGGCCAATATAATCTAATATATTAACCTGCAATGTCAAGAATAAATGATACACACAACATTTAAAAATAATACATAAAACGAAATAAAACATTCACAACATAAGAAAAGCGAAAAAAAATAAAAATAAAAAAAATGCAAATTTTAGTTGTCCATCGTTTCACCTATTGGTTTTACTATTCTTTCAATACTTCTATTGATAAAAATATTCATATTTTATTTTTATATTTTTTTGTAGGTGAAAACGATGAACGGAATTAATTACTCTTTAATATTATATATATATATATTAATGCTAATGTATAATTATTTAATAGTTTATATATTTGTAACACTTGAATATGCATATTATTATTTATCGATTTATCAATGGTGTACAATGAAAGGCGACGTCTATATTCGTGTACGTTACGAAAATCGGTGACACTACTATTAGAACCCATTGGTCGCCGTCGATATAACTATATCCCGTCATTGTGGATTGAAACAACAACGGCGACTTCGCCTAAATTGCATTAACTTAAAACTAATAACATATTGGTCGTCACATAACCATTAAATACCAATTATTAGTAGGTACTAATATGGATAAGTGACATTATTCAGTAGAAGGCCGATATAATATAATATATCAACCTGCAATGTTAAAAAAGAATGATACACAAAACATTTAAAAATAATATATAAAATGAAATAAAACATTCACAATATAAGAAAAGCGAAAAAAAATAAATAAATAAAAATAAAATGCAAAGTTTATAGTTGTCTATCGTTTCATCAACCAATAGTAGGTACTAACGTGGATAAGGGATATATTCACATCCTCACCCAGCATTCTACACACCTAGTTTTATTTCATATTTGATTTTAGGATTTTTTTAACAACCCTTATGCCACGGACTGAAGCGCGGCATGTTTGTCGTATTATTAAATGTACGCACAATATTATTATCTACTGAATTGTTCTACGTGGTTTTTTATTGGAATTTGTATTTGCGACTACGATTATTAATATAGTATGTAAATTTTGTAAACGATTGGACGGTGGTTGCGTGTAAATGCAAAATATGTTAATATTTACGATACCGGCTCGCCGGCCGACGATGTGAGCGAAACCGATGATGGCGGCGACGGTGGTTGCGGACGTGCCGTTGGCGGTGGTCCCATGTCGTCGTGCTACCGCTGGACGCTTGGGTGACGACGAAATTCCGTCGGCCACCGATTGCCGGTTCGGTGACGGTGAAATCCTGTCGGCTACCGATTGCCGATTGAAGTGTCGGCAAACGGCACCGACGCACCGCGGTCACACGTTTGGGTCGGGTCAAAGATGGTGGCTAAAGACGATTATTTTGTCGAGTCCGGTGGTCGCCGTTTCGGTATGTTCAAGGTGCGTCGTTGTTGCGACCGACCGACGGCGATCGGAACCGGTTCGGCCACTACGCCGCCGACTGTGGCGTTCCCAGCGGACGCACCGTGGTGGCCCCGTTGTTTACTCGTGCAGTGTCTGTTAGCGATGGCGGTGGGGTGGCGTTACCCCGCAACCGACCCGGTTGGCTGTGAGTCCGAACAATTCTCGAAGCATTCCAAGACGCTCTTATACACATATGGCGGCCGATGTAGCTACAGCTGCGCGGAAACGGTGTTACCAACCGATCGGATGCTGTAGCTGAGAGCTGTGACTACGAAATGCCAAAGACACTGTACGAAATTCCCTTGTTGGTCTACATGTTAGCTGTTTTTGGTGAAGGGGGGTGGTGGTAAAAAACATAATAAAAACAACTGCACACGATATAGAAAGGATAAGGTGTTGCCGCTTTGTAATCTTTCAATGCTATAAAATTATATTAAAAATTACGGCAGTTTGGTAGTTCGAAGATTTTTCAACAGATAACGCCACCAATTACCCTAAGGCCGCTTTTTCTTAATAGTCTTACGAGAGTTTTGCGTGCAAACAAATATATGATGTGCATTTTTATTTAAATGTTTACAATTATACATACTAATAATATTTCATTATTATATATATATATATATAGATTTAGAATATTCTAATTATTAATGTATTATGCTATCCATACCTACATATTATATTTTTTGATGTAATTAATGAATGTATGGATTGATTGAAAAATAAATAATTTTATGACATTTCACGACTTATTTATTTATAAAATATACTATATAGTATTTATTATATTTATGTTTGTTATATATGCATATTACTCACTGAGAATTGATATTATTTAAAATATTTATGAATATCACGACGTTTATTGTGAAAAATATTTATATTATTGAATAAATATTAATATAATTATAGTCAATATATATAGGTGAAGGGGGATTTTTAAGGGAGAAGAATATGTTTAGTCCTAAAAATCATCGTGTACAGAATGAAAACATACAAATTTAATATAAAAACCGGGATTTTTACATTTACTAGGTATCCATGGTATACCTATTATTATATATAGGAGTAGTCTCCTAAATGCTTCTCCCCTGTTTATTCAAATACAACCAAATTACAATTGTAAAAAAAAAGTACCCAAGTCTAAAATTTATAATTCGTTTGTACAAATTAAATGCAGGTGGCTAACCCCCTACAGATTCCTACCATTTACCAAACTGTTCTATTTCCATTCCAAAATTACTAGTTGTCTGTACAGTACCATCAGTACTTAATAATTTCTTTAATCATTATACCAATGACCGCCGACCACCGACAGAGTTAAAACATATTTTTTAACTTTTACTATATTTGTTTTTATTATTAAAAATTACAAATAAATGTTTTGTGCCAGGTTGTAATACTGGATATGTCAGTAATAATAAAAATTGAAATTGGAAAACAAAAAAATACCAACATTAATTCATTCACCTAAGGTATGTTACTTATTTTAATAGATTAAGTGCGTTTTAATTTAGAAGGGCAAAACACTAAAGTAACCTTCCAAATTACTTTAATTTATATTTTTAAATAGCAATCTCTGTGTTTGACAACAGATTAGAATATTTGATTATTTTCAAGTTATTATAAATTATTCAACAATATTTTTTTTTATTAATTTGGTACCTAGTAAAACTTTTATACATTTTGAAATGTTTGAAAAGAAGAATACTTTTCTTGCTTTATTCATTTCAATCATTTTGGAGAATTAAAATTGATATTAGCCTTCAGTACTATTTATTCAATTATTTAATCAATAATTATAGAGAAAAATAAATTAACAAAATTATAAAAGAAACAATTCAATAATTCAAAATCATAAAGTTATATTAAAAAGTATATTATAAAGTAATTAGTAAATAATACCTACATACTTTTAACTTTTGATTTTATAAAATACATAGAGTATAAAATAAATAATAAAATTTAAAAAAAATTGAATTCATGAAATAACACAGTTGTAATTCATACTTTATGATAATGCAAGTGGCTTGTTTGAGAAACTAAACATTTTTGTAACAATAATAATTAAAATTTTTCAAAATTAATTTAAAATATAGATAAGAATTTTTTCAAATGCTAAAATAATTCACAATTTAAAATACAACAATACAAAATACCATAATGTTGAAACTTAAAACAATGTAATTTCCCATACTTGACAAGGAGTCTTGGGTTTAAATTATTTTATATTATAATTGATCTCTTTAAAAACTGTGGATTTTAATTTTTGTAATTAACAGATAACTTCCATTTAATCGCTTCATAAAATATACAGAGAAAATAATTATTACTAAACAAACTTTTCTATGTTTTCCCCGCAAAGAAATACAACACTGTATAATACATATAGTAATATTACTCTATGGTATAATATCACTACATGAACGTAAAAGTACGTAATAACCCCAAGAATGTATTTTATATGTAACATAAAAATATATAATACATATGGCTTAAGAAAAATATTAAATAACAATAATTTTAATACATAAAACTATAATAATGTAATATTTCTTAATGAAAAACTGCCTAAGGTCGAAAAGTGGTGTTGCCTGTACGAAAATTTTGAACTTCCAAAATGCCTTAAAAATTAGTAGGTACCAGAAATATTTACAAGTGGTATCACCTTATCTTTTCTAAATCGTGCGACTGCACATACCTGGCCTATCAGTTTATTTATATTTCCTTGAGAAATGGATAGGTTTTTACTTTTGGGACTGTGTATAAAGTGTATTAATTGTTTCGATTATTTTTGTTATTCCAGTTCTATATAAATGTAGGTATCTTTGATTATTAAACAAATAATTTTTCAATTTCAAATATACCTAATATATTTTAATACTTACATACAAACCCGTGAAAACTTCGAAAATTTTCGTTAAGGAAATTAGATTATAATATCAATATGAAACATGTTTTGAAAACTTCAAAACCATCGTTTAAAGTATTTTGAAAAAATTATGCAAATTAAATGAAATTGAACCTCATATAATAACACAAAAAATTTGGTTTTTCTTTACAATAAAATATCAGAATTTTAATATATTTATCAATTATATTTTAAGAACAAAATATTATAAATTAAAATATTTGTAATGAAAATAAATAAATATAACAAAATATTTTAAAAATATACTCAAAAAATGAAAATTTTCTGGAAAAAATTCTTACTTAAATATATTTTTATGCACAAAAAATATATCCATCTCAACACACTTTATTAATTTGTACTGCACATTAGCATTTTTCTATTGCATACTTTGTGTCATACTGTACATTAATATAGGGACTGAAGGGCAGATATAGATATTGATACACCTACCAATTACTCATCATGGATAAATGTATTCATGTAACATAATAAGGACAATTGTTATGTATTTTTAAAAACTTAATCCATGTTGTGAATTAGGACTGTCCTATAGTATAAGTATCTACTATATATTATACAATTTGAATAAAAGCTAAATATATATAATACATTTTATTTTTTATTTTTTTTTTAATCGTAAAATGTTTATATTAATGATATTCTGTAGGTACCTATATAATAAATACTTATAAAGGTACTTGGTCACCAAAAATAATATAATTTTTGCAATTTCAATATAATAACTTGGTTATAAAATACATTTTGATATAAAAAAATTAAACATTCATGTTTCAATACTACTTATTTTAATAAAATTATTGCAATATTTTACTTAGATACATACCCTATCACATTATTGAACAAAAAATTCTGCTAATTCACATAGTGGTAGGTACAGTACTTTTTTGGGTTGTTCTTTTCATATAGTATCCAATATATTCATTTTTTAAAGGAATATATTATATTGTATAAGGCAAGGCTGGGCATTAAAAAGTTTTTAAAGATAAAATTAAGTTAATTTTAATTAAGTTACTTAACGCATTACTTTTTTTTAAAAGTAACTTTTAACTTTTTAAGTTATTTTTTTTGTTAAACTTAACGTCTTAACTTCATTTTAACTTATAGAAAAGTATCTAAATTAAGTTAAATTTTGCTGGAAGAATACAATGTAAATTTTTGAATGAGAACTTTACTTTTTAGTACCTATACAACATTTTAGCAGGTACCTACAATATTAGTACCTATGTACGTAATCGATAATAATCGATGCACCACTCACACAAACGTCGGGGATGTTGGCCGTTCATGAAATTACAATGTAAAATAATAAATTTTAATATAGAATACCTCTACCTAGTATACACTAAAATACAGGTACCTAGAGCGGCTGTATACTTATGTACCTACCTGTGTGTATACCATTGTTAATTTTGTATTATCAATGTTTTCCAAAGTAATAAATATTAAATAATAATAATGTTATAAAAATAGTTTATATACCAAGTATAAATTGTTATCGAATATTTATTTATTTTCACAGATGAAAAAGTTCCATTTTTAACAAAAATTTTGAAATGTCTTTGTTGTTAAAATATAATAAAAATGTCTAATAAAAAATCAATTACATTTTGTCTCTTAAGTTACTTTTTTTTTCCAAAGTTAACTTTTAACTTTAAAAGTTAACAAAAAATATACGAGTAACTTTCAACTTAGATTAACTTATATTATTTTAAATTAACTTAATTTAACGAGTTAACAAATATCGTTAACTTGACCAGCCTTGGCAAAAGGTATAAAAATTATTTACATAAGAATTGCTGAATAAGCTATTTATTTTATTTAGGTACATAAATATATTTAATTAAATTCATACATTTCATCAAATAAATAAATAAAAATATAATATAGTTAATACTTAATAATATAAAATATGTAGGTATATTATTGTTTTAATGTCGAAAATATAATGTGATGAACACAATTTAAATTAAAAAATTATATATTACATTTTTATTACGTTTTTACTTTTGGAACCGTGTATAAAGTGCATTAATTATTTCCATTATTTCTGTCATTCCAGTTCTATATAAATGTAGGTATCTTTGAACTTTGATTATTATTATACAAATAATTTTTCAATTTCAAATATACCTAATATTTTTTATTACTTACATACAAACCTGTGAAAAATTCGAAAATTTTCATGAAGAAAATTAGATTATAATATCCTAATGAAACATATTTATAATTTCAAAAGCATCGTTTAAGCATTTTGAAAAAAATATGCAAATTAAATGATATTCAACCTCATATAATAACACAAAAAATTTGTCTTGCTTTACAATAAAATTTCAGAATTTTAATATATATAGCAATTATATTTTAAGAACAAAATATTATAAATTAAAATATTTGTAATAAAAATAAATAAATATAACATGAAAATTAAAAATATATTCAAAAAATGAAAATTCTCTGGAAAATATCTTATTTAAATACATTTTTATACACAAAAAATATATTTATCTCTACACACCTTTTTAATTTGTACTGCACATTAAAATTTTCGTATTTCACATTTTATATCATACTGTACATTAAAATAGGGGCTGATGGGCTGATATTGATTTTGGTACACCTACCTATATTTTTTGTTTTGGAATTTTGGGTATAAAAATTTGGTATTAAATAATCAACTATAAATGTAATGAAATTTATTAGGTACTCGTTAAATTCAATACAAATATTCAAATTACTCTTACCTACCTAAATTTATCTTTACCAAGTTTACATTATGCTACTTTTATTTTGTTTGTAAAATGTTAACGTTAATGATTACTTATAGCCTATAGGCTATAGGTACATTATATTTTTCGAGTATAACATTGATGTAGATAGTTTTACATTGTATACAATTTTTAAGTCTAAAAACCTAAAATTAACTATTTTATGACAAAAAAAACTTTCAAATTGAAAATTGCAATAAATAGCCCAAAATTGGGAGTACAATTTAAAAAAATTTTCATGTTGATTTTGTATTTATAGAAATTATAACGTATTTAACCGAAATAATACATCTTGAACATAGAATGATGTATTTCTAACATTGTATTTAATTTTCAAGTTTTTAAATCTAAAGTTAACCCTTTTATGATAAAAATAAACTTTTTTTAGCTGCTGATAAAGTAGGTGTTGAAATTTTCAAAATATCCTAATACATCAAACAATAAACAATTTAATATTTCAAAAGATATTACCTTGTAATAAATATTTAAAATAATTAGTTATTTTTAACAAACGTATACCTTATAAGTGTTTATAAAACAGAAACTATTATCTTCATCCAAGTTAAAAAAAGTTGTTAACAGATTTTGCCAGCTCTAAGCTCTCATCAAAAAAACGTTTTTCTAAATTCACAACTATTCCATCAATAATTCTTAAATAGACAGTTCCACGCCAATATTTAATAGTATTTAAAGTGTTACTTTCAGACTCTGCTCTTGTTCGATGACTCAAGGCATAATCACGAAATTTGACTGGTTCACACAGTTTGCGATTTTGTTTTTCATTTGTCAATATAGTCAGATAAATGCATAAATATTTCTCAACAATATATTATTAGAAAGACTTGGTACAGACATTTAAAATGTATGTTTTATTTTATTTTATAAATATACAGTAGTTATTATTAAATGCAGCAATAATATAATAATAATATAATATAATAATAATATATATAATAATATAATCCAAATGGAAAATATAAAACTAACCTTCGTTTGTGGGTAGTTTTGTCAATAGTATATTATTTTTATTTGTAAAATTTTGAACCTTATGCCAAAGTTTATCAAAAGCCTCAGCAGAACGTAGATTTTTAAATGAAGCAATAACACCTTTAATTATGTTTCCAGAATTTCCCAATGTAGCTTTTTTATCTTGAAGCTGATTGCTCAAGATATTAATGATGCAAAGTACATCATAAAGAATGAAAATTATAACAATAAAGTTTTTTTTTTAATTGATCTTAAAATGCCTGAAAATTAATAAAAATGATTTAGTGTGTGATTTTAAATTTGTTAGCAATACTTTGTTAGTTATAAAATATTAACCTATTGCTTCAGCAATATCTTTGTCTGCTTGATCTTTAACTTCCTCTTTGAGTGCTTTAACAATACTTTCATAATTATTTATTATAGATTCACAGTTTTTAAACCGGCAAACCCATCGAGTATTACACACCCGCAAAATAGTACCCTTAAATAAATTCATTTTTTTTTGTATTTCTATTAATTTAGTATTCATTGATGGCCGTGAAAAGTGTACATACACTGCTTCCAATATATTAAATACTGCCCGAGCACTGTAAATATAAAACAAACAAAAATTATATATAAGTTTTTAATACATTATATTAAAATAAAACAAATTTTAATTAGTTACACTTGTATAGCAAAATTAATAAAATAAATTCAACAGTATTATTTAATGTTTATAAAAATTTAATAATGTTAATATAATTCCATAATTTCATACCCGGGTAGAAATATTGGTGTTCAATTGGTGTCAGTACTCAATTTGGGGGTCCATGGACCAGTGCCAGACACCAGACCAACGCTGTATTTTGAATATGACAAAAGTACAAAACCATTAAAAGTGTCAAGCTCAGACACTAGTATTCAAATTGTGTCATAATTGTTGTATGGTCCAAATGAAAAAATAAAAATAAAATCACAAAAATTGTCAGTGGCGCTACAACGAAAGTATAACCGGCTACTAGTATTCCCATAATGATAGATATGGCCCTGTGGTAGTATAGGTACTTATGTGCATATATACTTTATTGTGTGCTTTGGCATACCTACCTAAATATTATTTTACCTATATGGACATAAAAGTCGGCAAATATTTTAAATATTATCAAATTTTGTTCAAAATAATAATGAAAAACTTGATGAGAACGCAGTAAAATATATATGTACATTTTAGCCAAATAAACATTGATTATTTGATTTTTAATTGTAATAAGATATTTATATATTTGTATTTAAATTATACTTAAATGTTTATTTAATATTGAATTAAAATAAAATATGTTCTTACAATCAATAAAGAATAATTATGAAATTTTAATTGGTACCAAATAAATGTATTTATTGGTAGGTATATTTAATACATTTTAATATTTAATTTTCAATCAGATTTCACTATCTATATGAAACAAATATATTACCTATTGTATGACTTTTATATTAACTCTGTGTGGGTGTAGTGTCATAATAAGTGATTTTAATATCAATTTCTAGTTGGTCCAGACTCCAGACCAATCTAGGTACCTATACGCATAATATATCTTAATTATAAGGAATAATAATTTATTTTAGTATTATATTATCAAAAATGCTTGAAAAATTATTATACACAAAAAACCACCCAGATATACAGGTTTGTGAATTAGGTCCATTTCCCTAAATTATTATTATATTATAAATTATTATGGTCTGAATTATGTCCAATTTTAAACATGACACTATTTGGACACTTAAGATACAAAAAACACCATCTTGACACTACTGGTCCTTATTTTAGAAACTAAACACCATTTTTAATTATTGGTACACCATAAGAACAGGACGTGGTCCCAACACCAAATTCTATAATTTCTACCTGGGTATTTATATCATTATATACAACAATAAACACAAGTAACTATAAGTATAAATAATTTACATATAGGTATTGTTTTTATTGAACTACCTATTTGTTTTTAATTATTAAGTTATACTTTATTACAAACATAAACCTTAATGCTTTTTCATGTGTCAACAACCACCAAATTTAAGCGATGAGCCATACAGTGAGTATACACTTCCAGCAGGATGTTATTCTTTTATTTTATCTTGAACGCCATTCATATTCTCAAACATAACACAGGCACCATCATAGGACTGTGCAACAATGTGGATATTTTGTGTAGATATTTATTGATTCTCAAAATAAGTGTACATAGCTTCAACAATATTATTTGCATTTTGGCCTTTTGACACATCCACAAATCCTAAAAATCTCTCATATACATCCAATTCAACTGCATAACGGACACATATTGAAAGCTGTTCTTTTTTGTGAATTCTAGAATAATTATAATAATAATTATATTGGCATTGAATATTTAACATTTTTAAAAAATACTCACCTAGCTTCATCACACATAATAGCGAAAAATCCAGTTGTAGAAATTTCATTTAT
>JAIPRL010013125.1:0-10999 GCA_025469235.1 Pemphigus obesinymphae
ATAACAATAGGTATTATAATAAATAATATATTTTGAAAACAGATAAGCATGTGGTTTTCAAATGGGAAAATAAAATTGAATGTTATAATATATTATTTTAAAGATAACAGGTTAAATTAAATAGGGTTCGAGCAGTGGGGGAGGGGGGTGTTGAGGGATAAAACCCCTCTGAAATTCCAGAAAAATAAGAAAATAGACGACCTGACGTGAAAAATTTCTTGCGGGATAAAAAACTAAACCAAAACTAAACAGTGTTAATGTTACTCACGAAATGAGATGGTATGTTGTATAAATATAATATAACTATTAAATGATATAAATATGTAAAATACACATTATAGGTATATGGTTGTCTATATATTTTTAATTTTCAATTAAAATTTTTTAGGTGGGTATTAACACTATTAACTATATTATTATAAAATTATGGAATAGCAAAAATTGATTTTAAAATTCCTCAAGTCAAAAATTTAAAAAGTAGTAAAGAATTACCAAATAATATGTACCTATGGTATAATAATATGGTAGGTACCTACTACCTATATACTGTATTTGGTATAATAATATGTATCTATCAAAAATCACTTAAATATACATGTGCAATTATAATCAAATTTCTGTTCCTTACATAATATTATAAGTATATATACATAATTCAATACATTCTACCTAATTTGTAATAAGTATACTCGAGTAGGTATACGAGATCATTATTAGTTCCGAAAATAATTGCTCGGTTGTTGTCGAGTCGATAAAAAAACTGATTATTTTACAATCCATTGAAGATATTTTATGATATACCTACTTAGTTACCTAGTTGGATTACTTATAATATAATACGCATGGTACATATTACCATTGATTATATATTATATAATATATAATCAATGATATTACCTATAGGGACCCAAAAATATATAGATTTGTACTTGTAGAAAGTGATCTACCGCGCCGCCACTAGGCGCTAACTTAAGCGTTTTAATGTTCGCGGTCACCAAATTTTAAAACATGTTAATTTCTGTCTATATATTTATATATATATATATACAGAGTGTTTACAAAGGTGTGGTCACTCATATAATATTCATATTCAGTATTCAGTATGTAAATTATGAAATTTTTTTTTTCAGTCAGAGTGAAATTGATGGTTTTCGATTATACCTAATCAAATATTCAAATCAAACAAGAAATAATGATACTATCAAAATCCTTGTAAAAATCTAATATAAATTGATATATGATTCGATGTTTGACCTTTTTTACCCTTTTCGCCATTGTGAAGCTAGACGTTCGCTGACGCCAGAAAATCGAAAAATAGTGTTACACATTAATTTAGGGCAGAATTTCGCAAGAAATCGAATGATTATATTTATACACAGATCTAAAATCGAATAAAAAAGTAATGTTATTTTCGGATTCTAGAAATTACAGTATACCTACAAAATAAAAACAATAAAATACCCTTAAAGAACGGCGGACGACTAAATATTTCAATGAAAATAAAAGTTAAAATGAAGACTGGATTCGAATCATTAGTGTTCTTAGAACCCATTTATGAGGTTTATATTTAAACGTTTAAACAATATGTACATACTTTTTACTAAGCGCGATAACGACTCGCGTACATACAATGTCAATAATAATCTACTGTCGTTGGATATTAGGTCTAGGTATTTATTTTATAACATGCATAATAATGATAATATTATTACGCGTTGATTCTTATTTGTCGTAAACTGAACCTACATACAGCGACATTATACAATACTTTTGTATATTACGATTATAAACTCACAACATTACAAATAATGTTCAAATTTTTCTGTGGACCACTAAATTTTTACCGTGAACCACCGGTTGGTGACCGCTGGACTAGATGGCCGGCGAGACGTGGTGCCGTTTTCTGTTGCTCCCGAGACTTATCGAAATCAGCACCGCACCGCGCCGACCTAATGGACGCCAGATTAAAATCGAGTATCTAATTAAAAAATAATCATGGTACCTTTTCGGTATATGTATAGGTACAATGTAAATAATTTATATTTCGGATTTGAATGAGTCAATCAAAATATAGTATTTCACATGACATTAACACATTTACATGATGAAATGTGAAGTTTATATATTGCAGGACTCAAGTATTAATACCCTCTGAAAATAACCTGGGGAATTCAATATATTTAATTTTAATACCGTTATCCGTTTTTTTCGGTTTCGGTTTTGATTTTCAATACCGTTATCCGTTTTCTTCGGTTTCGGTTTTGATTTTCAATACCGTTATCCGTATTTTTTGGTTTCGGTTTCGATTTTGATTACCGGTATTCCATTTTTTCGGTTTCAATTTTAATTTTCAAAACCGTTTTCCGTTTTTTTCGGTTTTGATTTCGATTTTCAATCCGTTTTCCGTTTTTTTCGATTTTGATTTCGATTTTCAATACCGTTTTCCGTTTTTTTCGATTTTGATTTCGATTTTTTATACCGTTATCCGTTTTTTTCGGTTTTGGTTTTGATTTCGATTTCGATTTTGTAAAGGTTTTAATCGGTATATTATACCGTTTTCGATACCGGTTTCAAGCCCTGCATAATATTGTCTATTATACATTGTTTAACATAACAAATTACTTTTTTTTATCTTAACTATGCACAGGCGGTCTTTAAATTAGTTAATCTATAGGAAATTTCACGCCCTTTCTTTTTATATATGACACAACCTGAGCCACCTTTCCGAACATATACAAATTAAGTAAGCAACTAGTAGTGCAAAAGAAAAAAAACTACGGAAAAAAGCCATAGAAAATAAAGATAAATTGTTTTATAGTTAGGATTTAATATAATGTTATAATATTATAATATTATAACAAGATAATGGTAATTCGGTATTTTTATTAAATTTGTTATTAATTTCTCATAGTATAATGGGTATAATCATTGATTATAATTAATTGTATTATAAACAAATAATTTTAAATTCGTGGACAGTCCCAAAATAATCGTTGCATTCTTTATAAGTTGTAATGTAATTTAATAGTAAATTATAGTTTACTTAATATTCATTGAGTGCTATATTTTAGTATTATAATTTTCATCAAATTAGTTTAAAAATATAGAATCTACAGCAATTATCATGTCTTCAGTTGCAGCTGTAAATGTTGCTAAAGACAACCCTACGTGGCTGCGTCTTCCAATTTGTTTCAATTCTTTCTTGGATTGTAATTTAAGATACTACCTACTATACTAAGATACTTTATAATATAGTTTAAGTAAAACTGTCATACTATAGATTAAGTATCGACGAAGATACACGTACTATTATAATATTATGTAATATAATTATATAATTTTAGACTGGCTTCATGCTACATCTAGGATTACCATTATTCCAATAATTTATATATTGTACGAGAAATTGTTATTGATCAAAAGCTCAATACTATATGATTGTATCTGTGATAATTGAAAATTATTTATTTTGCTATTATTTTTAAAACGACAACAAATATAACGAAAAATACCTAGTTATTATTATTTTGTTATATTATGTATCGAATGCAAACTATAAACTAATTTGTCTTTTTTTGCTGTTGCTTTTTTCCCCGTGCCTTTTTTTCTTTGGATTTTTCCCTAGATTCGTTCTAAACAGCCCATGGATCAATTCATGGTTATCATAAAAATATTTGAAACAATAACGACTTATAATATAGGATAACGAAAACACCCCAAATACCTAGTTATGTAAAATTGTATCACATACCTAATTAACGATTAAAGTAAAAATAAGTACCTACTCAAGTATTAGGAAGTATCTAAACTCTTTTTTGTAGGATAATTTTGAATTATTTCCGTAATATTGGCTGAAGTTTGTTAAACTAATATTTTTTTGGAACTTGGAAAAAAATCAGTCATCAAATATCGAAAAAAATTGATTCGATACAAACCCAGCATGATAAATATTTTTACCTTTATGAAAAGTTTACGAAAGTTCAATAGTTTTACTGGAAATGAATGGATATAAATATTTCAAGGCGGTTTGTATAGGCAATTTCCAACTTTTGAAATTGGAAGTTTTTCAGCGAACTGTTGCGAATAAATAGATTTTTTATAGAGGTAAAATATTCCACAAGAATATTCCTATTTTATACCCTCAATTTTGTGTTCAAAAATCTTTATGCGAGAAAGTTGGCGATTTAGTTGTATATAATACTTATTACATGCCTTAAAATATGAATACGCAACCAACTGTACATAATAATGATAAGAATAAAGAAAGTGAAGAGAGGAACTATATACTTAATACTTATCTTTATAAAGTACATTTTAATTATGAAACCACTTTAAAATTTTTTTGAACTTACACAGATTGATTTCTATTCATTAGTAAAAAATATTTATTGTAATGGTATTTCTCTATAATAATCTACATATTATATTCATAATTGTGCAATTACATTTACAACATCATACTTAGCTGTTCACTTCCAAAACAATTGCATATTTTTTTAATAAAGGTTAAGTTAAAGGGAGGTATCTAATTTCTGTTTGTAGATAGGTACTGCTACCGAAGATACAGATAAGTCTCTAAATGATGCATTTGAAGAGAAAATAATGGTCTATCACAAAAGTTTGCAGAAGGATGTACACTTTGAAGGGATCTGTAACATTTTTTGTAAGAAATATATACCAGATTATATTTTAAGTAGGTAGGTAGGTATGTTTTTTTATTGAACTAATATTTGGGTTACAAATTAAAGTACCTACTTCCTTCTATAGGTGTATGTTAGTTGCTTCTTCCATTAAATGTGGTGATAATGAAAAAACTACAGCGGCACATTCAGTAAGTTTATCATGTATACAAGTTATATAATTATATATTATAACATTATGTATTATATTTGTAAAATATACATTTTCTTTTATTAAAGTATCCTGAACAAATTCATTAAGCATTCTATAAGACAAGTTTAGAAGTGAGAATGATACTTGGAGAATTAATAATCGAATCTTGGTCTCAAATGATGGAACGCAAAACTTTCTAGTTATTGGTCAAACCTTTAAAGGGTCAAATTTAAAATTTATATCTTAGTTGAAAAATAATATTTAATATAAATATTTATATTATATTACAAGTACAATTTGTTTATTATTTTTTTTTCTTAGATTTGTTTGCACTTTCGTCTCAACTTATGGAATTTCATAATCCTAGAAATGTGGATGAGACCTATACAAAATTTTACCCATTTTATTGAAATCTGCACTATAATACTCATCTATTAGTTAGACTTTTAAGATCCTATGTGGAGAAAAAAGCTTCAAAATTTTTTGAAAAATTATGAATATTGTAAGTACAAAAAGGAATATTGTATCGTTATAAAATTATTTATTTATTGTCAATTGAATAAGCCGGTTTTTAGGCTTTTTATTCCAAATTTACTGATTGTATATACCTACAAAAATTATATTATGCTAAATTTTTTAATAAAGATAGTTGTGAATGTGTAAAACTATGAACCAAAATACATTATATTTTACTAATTTTGTCATAAATAAATTGTTCCTTACTATACAAAAATAAGATAAATCAAATGCAATTGTTCCTTCCATTATATATGGATCTTAGAATGCAACAAAAACCATATGACTTCAAATTACAAAACTAAACTATTTACAATAAAAATAAAAACTACTGGCCATAAGTGGAGACTCCACCCTACCTATATAATATATTTTCATTACTTTTTCAACTTTTTTTTGTGATGGGAAACTTGGTCGATATTTCTAATCAAGTAGACACCCTATGTTATACAAAAAATGATTTCTTGCTGTCAAATTTAAAAATACATTACTTTTTTTTTTAATAAATTTATGACAAGGTATTTATAATATATACTTTTTGTTTTATTATAGTAATGAAGAATTCTATGTTGTAGATAAGAAATATTACTAGGATTTATATGAAGTGTTTCTTACAACAATTTATTCTTTATACGGATATTATTATCATTTATTTTATATTTTATTATATATTATTAAAATATTGTATATTTGGTATCTATATTATTTCAGTATTTATTGTAGTATTTTAAAATTGTTTTTCGGAGACACATTTAAAATTTTTGTGTACCATCTTATGCAAACCCAACGAGCTGCCATTAAATGTATATAATTACTATAGGTAGATAAGACGGAAGATTTTTTTTTGTCATGTAAAACAATGCATATGTCGTATATTTATATTTTATAATAAACTGTATAATTGCATACAAATAGAGTGTATTATATAGAGTATATATATATATATATATATATATATATGTATATAGAATATTATGGCACATTTTATAGAGATTTTAAATAAATATATTTTTAAAAATAAAGCCAAATTGAAAACATTGTTTACATGTATTTATTTATATAATCTACCTATATTGTTTCAATTAAAAGAACCAGCAGATAATAACACTTTTGTAAATAGTTATTATTTACATTTTAATATATTTCATATTATTAAGAATTCTAGGGCAGATATTCATTATCTTTTTTTGTTTAACTAAGCTGATGGATTAAAAAAAATATATTTTGGTATGTACTATGAAATATTATATCATTTATAAATACATAATATTATATTACCATTGGTAATATGTACATGGCCATAGTATTAATCAAAGAGGAGTATTAAATAATTAATAATACATTGTTTTTAATAAGTTTCTACAAAAATAATACTTATTAAATATATAATAAAGAATTTTCAATAACCTTACATTATTAGGTACTAAAAGTGGCGCAGGGGGAATTATTTTTCACTTGCACATTTGAAGCAAACATTTGAGGCTTATATTTTTTAGTAAATAATTCATAAAAACTCTCACTAATATGTAATAATAATAATAATAATTTTTATTCAAATGAATAAAACAGACGGAAGCCAAATAGTACAGATTAATATTTACAATATTAAAATTAACAATTATATAACAATAAAAAATAAATATATTAGATTGATAAGATTAAAAATTAATAAAATATACAATAAGCGTCTTAATTAACAATTAAATAACAATAAAGTGTAATTATATTTTAATGATCAAAATACATTAAAAAAAATAAAAGATTTTACTCAATATCACATCGCAGTATTTAAGTGTAAGTTCAAAATTGATTTAATAATGTAAGGAATAAATCAACATTAGTCGAATGCTTGTTACACAAATCCATTGCCCGTGGGATAGAAGAGTTTTTTAAATAATTTGTGTTGTGTGATGGAATGTAGAAAAATGGAGTAAAACGGTTATTATAAGAACGAATATTAAAAGGAATACAATTTAATAAATATGGAATATCAATGTGACCATTAACTAATTTATAAATAAATTAAAATATATTATGTGAAAAATATAATACTTCATAGTTTTTTTCATTATAAGCTCATATAGGACATATTATATATATTTATATTATGTAGTAAGTATATCATTTACTTAAAATGGGTGTGTATATATATATAGGTATGTAGTGGTAACATATTTATAAAGTTAATAATTAATAAAAAAGAATAACTACAAACAAAAATCTGTACCTACTTGATGACTAATACCTGTATCAAATAACCTTTGAGTATTATTTATTATTACGCCTATGTTAATTATCTACATTAATGATAATATCTAATAATCCCTTCTCCTACACTACTGGGTACTAATTATCTTATTTATGCATATTTTACTTAAAATATTGTTCAAATACATCATTATAAAAATATTACATAAAATAATTACACACACACACACACACGTATATATATATATATATATATATATATATGTAAATGTAATTATATATTACATTGATATCAGTTAGTATTGATAAGCAGTAGTTAAGTTTTTAGTTATAATTTTTGGCATCAACACATAAATACATTATTTAGTTTTATGTTTTTAGGATTTTTATATTTCAAAGTTGTCATGTATGATTCTCTTGAATCTCGAATCTCCCGGAATTGTTAGGTTATGGTTCAAACTAATTCGTGAGAAATCGATGTATCCCCGTGCGGGTGACTTCAGACGAGCGAAAACAATGTCATTTCGCAGCACAGAATATTGTATTCTCTGTTGTCTGCGCGTTCATACCGATTTTCAAAGTGAACGTGTTTTTTTTCAGTGTTATGTGTAAATTTTTTTGGTAATTATCCTTTTTCAAATTATTACAACATAGGTAGGTACTTAATTTTGATTTAAATTATATATTAATATTTTATACTACTTAAATGGCGGATTTGAACGAAATTGACGAAGGATCTGGTCAATCTCTTAGCACTGATGGTAAAATATATACCTGTCGCCTTCCTTGGACAAAATATGATGATATTTTTAAAATTATTTCTTTAAAAAAAGATTTTGAAAGTTTTCAAAAATATATTGTTTGCTGTAAATAGTGTGCGTCGTCGAAAGTTCTAACAGCAGATACAAGCACTAGTTCTAATTTATTAAAGTACTTAAAGGTAAGTACCTACTAGCTTCATACATTATTTAATTGTATTTATAAAATATATTTATTTCTATACCTATATACCAAGGTATACCTATTATCTATATACCTATATATCTAGGTATATACCTATTACCTATATACCTATATATCTAGGTATATACCTATTACCTATATACCTATATATTTTTCAATTTAAATAGGTAGGTAAGCATTACATGCACCATGCGATTTTTCATTGGGTGTCTGGTTAGGTACCTATCTATAATTTCTCTATTTAGCCTATTTTCCTTCTTTATATTAACAAAAAACTATATTTATTAATTTATTCTCTATATAGGCATTCTACTTTAATAAATACTGATTAAACGAATAGGTAAATAATAAAAAAAATTATAGGTACCTACCCATTTAAAAATAAATACCTACATATATTTAATAATAATTAACTCTTAAAGGAATACACAACACACAAATTGTAAATTCTTTTAGATTTATAGTAGGTACATCATACATACAATAAAATATTATAAGAATAATGGCATAGGTAGGTACCTACCACGACGTGTTAGTTATAGTTACGTGTTATAGTTGCTCTTGTAACTATGATATCGTTTTTTCTGTTTTAAACTGATGTGATATTATGTACCTATTAAAGACAATGGTGGAAATATAATTTGGTCGAACTCTGGTTTTTGAATCTGGGAAAAAAACCATCAAAAACGTTAGGTACTTGGGTTTTTATTTACATACCAATCGTAAAAAGAATCCCGTAGTCAAAACTCCTACCTTGGGGCATTTGGATCTAGGAAAAAATGGCAACAAGTATATCGAAGAACTCCATAAAAGTCTTTCATTTCATACTATCGGAAAATAATATCGGGGAATAACAATTTGAATTTTAAATTTTTTTACCTCATTTAGTAGCTTAGGGAAAACAATTTTAAGTTACATTTTTTCTCTTTCCTTAGATAGGTAGGTACTCTACATTTATTCTTGCTTAATATTTCTTGATCTTTTGAAACTTTGTTAATTACGTACAACTACCTACTTGTATAGATACTTTATTAATTATTTATAAAGTGAGGTAAAAACAAACATAATTCAAAAGGTTTATCCCGTGATAATATTTTCTGATGGTAAATTACCTATATGGAGTTTTTCGATATTTTGACATTTTTTCCCAGACGCTAAAGCCTATTTTAACCTATATTTAATTTTAATGTAATAGAGTTAAATTATGTAGGTACCTATATTATATTATAAGTTATAAATTAATCAAACACAAAAAAAAAAAAAGTTATTTTCATTAAATTGCTTTGTATGGTAGCTACTAGCTAATATATTTTTGGTTAAATTAATTGAAAGAATTACATGAATTATTAATAGTACCTACTATAGGTATTTATTTACCTATTTATTTTTTCAAGAAGAAGAATTTATAGGATATAGCTATAGGTATATTTAAATACTAATACACTATAATTTAATTGTATCAAATTGATAATAATGTCGTCTCTACATTTGATAATAAATCAATTTACTCCAATATTAGAAATTACAAAATTGTGATAAAAATGCTTAATGTAAATTTTTGTAAATTATCATTAGGTTAGACAGAAACAGCATATGCGGGTATCACATCCTCTTAAAATTGGCACACAGTGACATATTAAATTATAAGGCTATATAAATAATTTATCTTTAGGGATGTTAAGTATGTTTAATATTTTATTTTAATTTATTTATTAATTTTAAATTGTATTTCAAAATAAAAGTGTACCTATTATTGCTTGTTTCACTCAATATCAATATCAATCAAATTAATTTTTTTAGATGAGCTGAATTTGATGATTCAAAATGTGATTATAAATGCTTCATTACCATTTAATTTGGTAGAACAAATTGATTTTAAAAATCTGATTACAACTGGATATCCTGGTCGTCATGTATTGTCAAAGGAGACCTTAATGAAAAATATAGAAACTCAACATCAAGTCCTTCTACAAAATATGAAAAACATATTTTCCAAAGTAGATCATTTAACTACCACTGCTGATTGTTGGATTATTTTCAAAAGGTTTGTTATTTTAAACAAATTATAATCTAATTTATACTATATAATTTAAATATTGTTTTTCAAATCCTATTTGGGTATGACGTGTCATTGGATTAAACCAGAATCACTTGAAAAAGAGTCCTGCTTATTGGCTATAAGAAGATTAAAGGGTAGTCATACATATGATTTGCTAGAAAAAACGATCAATTTATTCTGAATTTAATATATATGATAAAGTCTTCTATACGACAACTGACAACGGCTCTAATTTTGTGAAATGCTTCGAGTAATTATAATATTTATTATTATTTATTTGTATTTTAGAAATGTTTACTATTGAATAGATATTTTCAACTAAAAGGTTAACATTTTTTTTTATAAACATGTATATATATATATATATATATACATTATTCAGTAGGAAAGTTGCTAATATAATATGTTATACTAATAAAA